>BOPP01000122.1:826632-855500 GCA_017312745.1 Gryllus bimaculatus | reverse complement strand
GTGATGTAATTTTATTGAAAAGTAAATCACTGTTTAAAAGAAAGAATAGAGCATAAGTTATAGTAAACGAAATGTAACATTTGAATGAATTGAACATTATTTCGTCCTTAACGTAATTTATTAATGTTTCGTGTTTTAGAAACCACATTTCTAACGTTTTTGTAATACATTAATTGTTAGGCAACAAAATTACGTTTTTAAACGTATGATTTCCTCAAGACATGTATAAATGATTCCGTCATGCTCTTTCAAAATTATGTTTCCTAAGACGCATTAACTATGTTGTGCGTATAAATTCCACTTACATGAGTATTCAACACTGAATATTCAATAGAAATGACTTACAAATTAGGCAAGAAATGTTTACCATACAGTAATGAAAAGTCACACATCAGAATAATTGAGTCACTATACGACAGAACAAAATATAGTATGTAACAAGTATATTGAGGAGTTTATAATCAATAAAACCAGTAAAAGATCTGCGCACTAGTTGCTAGTAGTAGGTTGATTAATAGCATCTAATATGTGTTATAGAGTTACTCAGGCTATGTCAAATGTGCCCACACGAGCTACATATCCGCCTGACAAGCCCGTCGCTCCTGCGGGCAGGCCAACTTTCTCTGGCTCAGCTCTCATTCTTTCGCCAAATTCAGAAAGGGGCGGTCACACGCGAGATGGAGCGTTGCAAGGTGAAGAATAGTGGCTTCATACGAAAACATGTTCACCGGATTTGTTACATCAAAGAACCGGAATTTGTATCGGCTTTAAATTCTTTACTACTTGTCACTATTTTATTGTTTATTGTCTTTTAAAATTATACATTGCATTTTTTGTCAAGTGAGAAGAATATGTTTAAATAGCGAATTCATTGCTTGTTTTCATTTTGAAATATGATTGTTTTTAAATCAAACCGTTATTTGTGCAGTATTTTTAATCCTTTTTGTATAATTATGTTCTTTATTTTATTCTTGCACGTTTCTCGATCTCGCTGGAAACTTACCTGCAAGCCTAGACAACACGAAGTCACGGTCGTGTTTTGTCCTCCTGTAGAAGCGGAGGCTCCAGAGTCAGGTAGTGATAAAAATCTAGAAAAGAGAGAAAGGGAGATGAAACCAGTTTATTTACTTTTTAGTTTTTACATTAGTGCTGTCTGGCTTTGTTAACTCACGATAAATCCCTTCCTACATTTGAGTTGGCCTTCGAACCCTTTTGAGGACATAATTCTGTGGATATAATTACTATTGGAGATTGCACAAGTGCGAAAACGAAAACTAAAATTCCATTTTTATTGATGCCATTTCAAGATTCAAACGAGAGTACACCAGAGTATTTTGAGACAGCGTGTCGAGTAAAACAAATTCGTAGTCATCATACCTGGTAGTCATGTGTAATGAAGGTTACGATCTACATCACGACTGTCATCATTTCGAAGTAATGATCGTCTCCTTCCTCATGAGTGATAACGAAAATTTTAGTTGCAATAAAAATGTGAATATTTTGAATTATTAATTTTTTTACAAACATTCCTTTTAAATGTGTATTTTTAATGTACAATTACTTTTTGCACTCCTACTTTAGACAGAATAAATGTCTTTTTATTGCCTATTTTAATAAAAATTAATTTATTTTTGCCTACCCAATTTAGGAAAAATAAATGCCTGAACTTCCAAGCTCTAGTAATAATAACGAACTGTGTGTTAATATAGTACTCATCGACATAGAAAAATACAGTTGTTAGCAAATACATAGATAATAATAAACATTTCAAGTGACTACATTGTCACGTTAGGAGCAACATTTATTGTAATATCGGTCGTAAAAGGCATGTCAGTATATCGTCGGGCTGATTGTTGGTAAACACCCACGTCCAGATGTCCAGGAATGTGTGTACAAGACCCAATTGGAATTTCGTGATATTCCATTCCATGCAACTTGCTTCTGAGCAGTTCTAGCGGTTTATACGGTAGGTGTGAAAGCCTGATCGCCCACTCCACAGCTCCCCAAACATCCTCTGGCTCTGCATCTCGCTGAATGGCGCCTATCGTTTCCGCCATATCTATTCGCGCCTGGCGGGAAATCCGTCCAATTCCCCTCATGATGCTTGGCAGAGATCCAGATCGAGTACGTCGCATATCCTCTATCCATTGCTACCAAGGTTGTGTTTGCACGATGGCAGTGATGTGCAATACGACTACAGGACCATCCAGCCGCCCACATTTCTAGAGTGCGTCCCCCGTCGAACACAACTACGCAACCCTCTGTTGACGGTTAGCGTAGGCAGAAGGGATGGGCGATTTATTCAGGGATTAGTACAACGATCGGTTATTTTATATGTTTAATCGAAAAATTGAAATCGATTATTTTTACACAGATTAATGTGCGCATCGATTTTTTCCCGTATTTTAAGTCGATTATTTTAATTCAAATATTAATATCTATACGAGAAAAATTTGAAAGCACGTATCTACTTTTGAACTTTAGGAACGGAATTTCTCGTCTGTTCATCTCCAACTCTAAAACATAATACAGACAAAAATAATTAATTTCAAGTTAAAAAAACTAATACAATAAAAAGTCACTATGTATGTTCTAATAATTTAGTGTTGGTATTATATTCAGTTTGAAATAACAAAGAGACAGAATTAACAGTTTTCCTAGAATCATCCTCAACCAAGCCTACGCAATCAAGTACATCGTTACATTACAATTATTTGTGTTAGCTTCTTGAAATTCTACAACCATGCTCATTTTAAACTGATTTACAGTCGTTTGGGTCTTGAGTACGTTTGTGGAGTGAATACTTTTTAAATAAAGAATACACAAATATTATTAATTACAACGTGCCGTTTTTCTAAGAAACTATTAAACGCTTAAAGACTATTAAATAATTGATTAATTTACAAATTAAAAACTAACGATCTTACGCATTATTTAAAACTTGAGAAAAATTAATCGATTATATACGAATTATCCATTAATTCGGAAAGATTAATCGATGCATAGTAATCTAATAAAAACAGACAATTAGATATTAGGCGATTATATATTATACTAATCGATTAATTCGGAACGATTAGTCGATGCATATTAATCTAATAAAAATCGTCAATTAGAAATTAATCGTTACTATTGCATAATCGCCCATCGCTAGTAGGCAGAGTACGCATGCAGATAATGCTCTGGAGACGCTGCCTGATGCGATGCCCGGCACAGCCGGTTTGGACACCCCCATGTCTGGGCCGGTGGGCCCGATGCAAAGCTGTACGACGAGGAAAGTATATCTTCGACTAAGCTGATGGTGCACAACGCCCCAGCCGAGTTGGCAGGCGGATCTCTCGAGTGTGGGTGCAAATATTGTTTGGAGGATCTGACGCAATATTATGGTTATATATATACTGAACATTTTTATATATTGGCAATGAAACAATGCCTTTTTATGAGCAATTTAATACACTGAAAATACCATTGATGACGATGTACACAAACTTCATTTACTTTAATCCCGAATAAATTTATAATTTATTGAAAAAGACAAAAATCAATACAAGTTCACTTTGTTATTGGGTTAAATTAATAAAGTCCAGATTTATTAATGTCTTTACGTTTAGTCCTCTATTTTAAAATAAAGACATAATTTAAGAAATCTCATAAGTGAATTCCTATGAGCCTTTTACTTTTCGCGTTAAGCTCACAATGTTGGAAAGTGAAGAAAAATACTTTGCAGATCTTAAAGCAACCCTCTTCATTTTCAATTCTTTTGAATGTACCGATTTAAAAATTTCATGTCCACTGCCCTATTGATATCTTTCAAACGTTTCTCTGAGCGAATGCTTATAAATACCATTTTTCTGATTTATTCGTTCTTTTATTCATTTACTCTGAATTACAATATTTACTTTCACATGCAACATTATAACATTTGGTAACCATTGCGCATAAACTGCGATGGCTACTGACTGTAATCTGGAATCGATCAGATGAAATTATTAGGAAGAGAAAGAGAGAGAATGAGAGATATTTATATTGATATTACAGCTACGACCTGGAAGTCATTAAGCCAATGTGCTTTTGTGGTCGAGGCAAAGTAACACATTTTTGTGCAAGTGAGTATTTGAGATGAAATTATTTCCCTTTATTACACGAATAAATGTATATTTACGAAATTGCCTACTGCTGCCCGCTTGTTCATTTTACATACACCATTTTTGTAATTTTATGGCGTTTATTTGATTTGATTTATTTAATCAAAACTGGTTATGGCGTTTATTTGATTTGATTTATTTAATCAAAACTGCTTTTGGCGTTTATTTCATTTGATTTGTTTTTTAAAAATACTATAGAACTCTATGTTACATATTGGGGAGAAGATCATCTGCGTTTTCTGGAGTTCCAGAATTCGTTAATTGATTTGACATAGGATTATGTAGTTCTTTAATATTTAAATTTAAAAACACTAAACTACGATGTATATCCAGAGATTGTGACGATAAAACTCGACGGAAAAAACAGGCGAAACAAATTATCAAAGAAGTTTAACTTAAGATAATTTGAGAATTCATATCCCAAAAATGGCAAATTCAAACAGACGCAGTTGGAAATCCCAAGAAAAACCTTGTCGATTATTTTAGAAATAAATGCAACTGTCAGTGAATATCTCCTTGAACATAGAAGACTCTGATGGATTTAATAGGAGTAGTTTTTCTCTCACTAAACTACAGAATGTAGAAATAGTAAATTTCTCTTATTTAGTGACGAGCATTTGGAATATTAACCTGCTATAATGATGAAGTCATTCGTATTCTTGTAACTGTTACGCGACAGATTGAGATTATGACTTAATGCTCTCTATAGAGACATAATTTTCGTGTACTGATGTAAATCCTTTTCTGAATTACGATTAAACTTTTGATGTTTAGAACACATGTGTAACAACGCGTTTGTTTCGTTTAAATACATGTACGAAGAATTGTTGGTCCTGAAAACTATTTAAAAGTATTTATTTACTATATTAATAGTTTCAATATGTTACCGACATGCGAACAAGTAATATGTTTCAAATAATACACAAGACAATAAATGTGATAAGCATTGTTTTTACATTAAGTTATTTGACGTTCCCTACAGAAATCTTTTGGTGTTAGAAAGAGACTTCGATTTCTTAAATATGTTAAATGTTTTGGTAGAATATTTAAAATGTAGTCCAAGAAACTTTTGCTCCTGCAGGCCTCTAGATTATAATTACTTTCATTACTTCCTGCTTTGTTCCATTATTTTGTGCTCTTCATGCTTAACCATGTTATACGCATCATCACATCATCATATGGTAAAACGGCACAGTGCCTTTTTATATTACTGACGGAATGCCCATAATTAATCATTCAGCTTTCTCAGCGCGAGCGACATTAAAAAGCGGTTAAAACTAACGAGAAAAAACAACGTGATGTACGGGACGAACGTGGACGCAAAGAAAAGTGGATGCAGTAGTGGGTTTCCCGACTTCAAGGGGAACTCACAAAGGGAACAAAATGGGTCAAAGTCATGCAAGTACGACATAAATTGGGACAATGTGTTATCTGTAAAATCGAAACGTTTTAGAAGGTGAGATATTCAATGGTTTACGATACTAAACTATCAGTTAAGATATAAAATATAAGATTTGAAAAAGTGAAAGCCAGAACGGTATAAGTGGCATTTTATAAATTCTGAAAAATGTGTTTATTTAAGAAATGTACTTATCAATATCACTGTATAGTAGTGGTGCTTTGTTTCATTACATCGAAGGCATTTCAATTGTTCATTAAAACCACGAAAATACATTGCCACTGAAATATAGCCTGAAATTAACACGTTTTTCTCAGAATGTATCAAATGTCACTTATACCGTTCTGGTTTCTCCCATTGTCAGTGCCATTAGTCTCTTGAAATCAGTAAATGAAGACCAGGAAAAACAGTTGAAGAAATGTTTTTCATATTTTAATAAAATAGTTTTGTGCAAAAATGAAATTACAATAACCCACAAATACATTTTTTCTTCAGTTTTCAAATTCTGAAAACAAAAACTATGGCAACTCGATGAGCAAGGTGTTTTGAATGAATTAACATAACAGTAAAGAGCAAAAACACGCCTGAGCTGAGATTCGAATTCACAGCTCTTATAGCGAATCATTCACAGCTTCCGCAGCAGTCAACTGTATTTTTATTTTATAAATGACTTACTAGCTGACGCTAGAGTTCCGCTATAACGTGCATTCGTGGGCGAGAATTTAGAATATGCAGAATAAAGCACTCAGTACTGGGCTACGTCAATATCTTTCATCCTCTGTAACATCTCATCGTTTTCTTCTACTTCATATTATGAACAATGTGAATCTTTTCCCCCTCCTTTTGTTTCGTCTTCTATCTCACTTTTTGCTTCTACTCCTCCTCCGTGTTTCTTTTTTTCTTCTTGTTCTTCTTTCCTTTCCTTCTCCTCCGATGTAACCGCTCAAATACTTTTTTAATGTTTATTATTTTAGTAAAAAATAGTGTTTATGGTATAAACCGGTTAATAATAGCAAACGATAAAAGCGTCCGGAGCCCACTACTTTTAATTAAATTAAAAAAAATATATATTTCAGCCGTTTTTCAGAAAATGTTGAGAATGTTAGAAGGGATTCATACTCGCATAAAGTACTCCCAAAAATTAAAATAACTTAATGATCTCCCGCAAAGCGCAACTACACCTTACTCCTAATGTATTTAACAAGTTTGAGCCCAAAAGCCCAACCCCATCAATGTGGTAATCATTGATCTGACTGTTAATTCTCTGACGTTGTCTACAGAAATCTTTCGAACTTGTTAAGTAGATTTAGATGTGTGTGCGAGCTGAAAATAACCTTAAACACCGATTTTACAATCGACATTCAAGATCATATTATTGAGATGATTGCAATATTTACTTCCAGTACTGTAATATGAAAGTGAAAAAATGAGTAGTTTTTAGTGAAAACTTTCACTAAGAGAGGAAGGGTTTGGGTATGCTGCGCATTTGCATCATTTTTCGTTTTCAACGCTTGCTTGGCAAGCACAGAGGACGTGTTCGATGTCATTTCGGAACACGGAGTGCCGCGGAGGAGACGGGATGGGGTCAGGGAGGTTGTGGAGGGGGGGCTGCGGGGACCCGTCGCGCCGCTTATTGCCTTCCGGAAGACAGACGCCGGTCGCGCGGGGCGACTGAGATGGCAAAGGGACTGGAAGAGAGGGGAGATGTCCCATGAAACATAGGGCGAAATATACCCCGCTGAAGACCATGAACCGAGGTGGCTTAGGGCGTGTACCGACTCAGCTCTTCGGTCCGAAGGGTCGCGGGTGCGAGTTCCGACTTGAGGATGGTGGTTTGTTCCTTGCCTCTCTTGTATGTGTTGTCGCGGAGGGCTTTATTTTGATATTTAAAAATAGTTTACTTCCTTAAACACCTTCTTGGAATCTTCGACGCAACAATTGAAGACATTACACTCAATTTTTCTCTCAATACTGCCCTTTTTCCTTGTGAATCGCATGCTGCAACAACCTAAACATTAATATTTTAGCAAACAGACAAGTCCTCAGACCCAATGATAAGTAGTGGTAAAAAATTAAAATGTTACTACCTTACAATAAGAAATTGTTATCTCTAATATTCTTTCGTCCTATTTTCGTAATTTTCTTGGCGCATAATTTATTTTACAGTTTACCCCAAAATTCCATTTCTGATTTTGATGTATATATTTAATGGAAGAAATCCATTCAATTTCATTAATAACAGGTAACAGATAACACATAACTGATTTCATATTGATCGTATTATTGCGCCAATCAGCCTATCGGCCTTATGTCACAACTTTTATTACCCGCAAAATAAAATACCACTTTGATGGTGAATTAAAATTGAGGTTCATGAATTTTCTATGAGCAAAATCCACTCATTTGTTTCGTAGAAACGGACACGACGTGCGAGAAATTGATTAGTTTATTCGGATGAGAACTTTGTTTAATTTGTTGAAAAAATTCAGGAAGTTGAATCTACACTTCAAATTGACTTAGTAAATGTCGTTCTATTCTAGAAAGAATGACACGCTCTGCGCTTAGAAGCGACGCACTTTGAGAATAATATAACATAACTGAAACCGCTTGCGTAGAAAGGTAAATTAATACCTGTAAGAATTTAAAATGTTTGGTCAATTCAAAGTCAGGAAGAGTCAAGTGGATTTACTTAACAATCAAATTAACGTCTAACAATTTAAAACAATCAAATTAACGTCTAAGATGAAAAAGATAAATATTGCGATTTTTTATTACGAAATATCTAATAATGTTTTTGAAATGATTTCGTATAAGGCATGAATGTTAAACTAAGGAAATGAGTTGATTCAAGGTTTCTTTGATACCACAAATCCCTATTTAACAAAGAGAAATATACCTACAAGCAAAACTCTGCATTACTAGAAAACTTACTAATTAAAGGAACAGTTATTCAAAAAATAATTATATTCAGCTCAGTAATTCAAAATGTTTGACATTTCATCATTTTACATTACACAAAAACCTCGTTACTTTTTTCACAGGGGAACCACTTTCCAAACACTTTCTCCGTTTTCTCTTTATTTATGGGCAATGAATTGTCTACTCTATAATTCATTTCTGCAGGTTAAATTTCACCAAAAACTTCCATTGGCTTTAATACTTCTTTGTTTGCTTGTTTTTTTCATAAAAATTTGCAATGCACACATTTACAGCATAAAGATATTTGACTAATGAATGAAAAACGACTGCAAGACCTTATTAATTACATAGGAAATTTTGATAATTTATTTCGGGATAGGTAGCTTTGGTTAAAGTTTGAGTGAATTATTTCTTGTCATTGGACACACCACACATAAGAGAAATATTCGGTGAAATTGTTTCGTTCCTTTGCCCCTCACAAAATCGTCAACAAAAGGAATTTCGAATATAAAACAACCCTCATTAGCCGAGATTGAAGCGCGTATTTTTTACTGCTTAGTTTGTTCAGATAGCACACAACAAGGGAGCAATACCCCAAATGGTTTGCTTTCCTCATTTGTTGAAAATGTATAAAGTACTAGCAGTGTGCTGGCAGCGAAATTGCTGATGAAAATTGCTGTCACACAAACGTTTTACCAACTAGCACACCATTTTGAAACAACAACAATAAAGTATTTTAACTTATTGTAGTATAATACTCTCGTGTATTAATACAATAAATTAAATATTTTTAACCAATCACTATTTCTCGAATACAGTAATAAACAATATAGTGCCTAAAATAGGATACAGAGAGTTACTCCAAAAGTAATGCATATCAAATTTTTTAAACATTCAATTTATTTGTACTGTATGTTGATCCATAATTAGGGAAAACGTCACTTTTTCACATTCTCCGCTCTTTCTGCCGCTCTTCGGCCCCTTGAAACGAGAGAATGTGTACCCGCTCGGTAGGTGTCTGGGCCAGCATGTCTGAGCTAGTTTAGCAGCCTTCACAATGGAGTTATCTCCTGGACCCAACGGACAGAAACCGTTCTCAACTGCAGATTCTTTCAATATTCTGAACATACTCGCTCCTCCTATACCCACTTTCATTGACAATTCTTTCCACGATTACACGTTTGTCACGCAAAATGAGGTTGTAAATGCGCTGCACATCGTCAGGAAATGCCAAGAGTGCGCTCTTTCCCTGTGCGGGAAGATCTGGAATATTCGCTTTGCCCTAATTCACCGGATTATCTGAATGTCTACTAAACTGTACTGCGATCAACAAAATCATCTCCACACACATTTTTTATCCTCTTTGAGAGAGCCATCTTGAGCTACAGCTACGAGAGCAACATTTGCGTAAATAGGTTGAACTAAATTTGAATTTCAGTGAAAGATAAAATTCTATGAATTCAGTAAGAGAGCAGAATCGTAGAAAAGAAAAGTATTTGTCTTAAATCCATGTGCATTACTTTTGAAATGACCTTGGTAATATAATATATAAATGGGTTCATTTGATCTTCAAGTTATATCATAATGATCTGTATATTGTATAAGTATCATAGATTAATGTAAAGGACAAAATGTTAATATATTTTCATCTCCATGTATATCCCCCAAAGGGGCACTGCTCAAGAAGGGTCACGCCCTAAGCTCCCGACCTCTTTCCAGACTCGAATTTATAGTGTAGTGCATGTAAGAGTAGCCAGCGGCTGAATTTGACCAAGCTCCTGTCTAAATCCTCCTCTGTCGGGACTCAAATCCTAGGACCTAACGTGAAAGTTGCTGCAGAGACAATGGCAATGCTGCCTCTGAGCTAAATAAGCCCTTTGGGGGGAAGGCTTTTGCGGGAATTGTCGTGCGTAAAACGCGAAGGTAAACAGAGGGGCACCGAAAAGGTGCTTCCATTTTTTGATTGATTGATTGGTGATTCCGAGCGGGTCGCTGATAAGGTTATTAGTACCGTAAGTGTGGTGCATGTTGTTTTCCTCGAGAGAGGGAATGGATGGAGAGATCCGACAGGGACCTGTAAGGCAAGGGTTCCCCTCAACCAGGTATCTCTTACCAAAGGCCCTCCGTCCCACCCGGGATAAGCTCCCGACATGAGTCATAGCGGTAGTGCATGTAAGTGCGTGTGTATGTAAGGGGTGAGGATAGGGCAAGGAAGAGGAAGGAAAGATCGCGCGAAGTCACTGTCCTATTTTTTAGGGAACTGCTCCGGCATTCGCCTGGTGCTGACAGGAGAAACCACAGAAAACTATCGACCAGAGCAGTCGACTGCTAGATTTCTCCTCCATACGAGGAGATAGGATGGAGATTAAAGGAAAGGGTATCGGGTTGCGGAGAAGCTCGCACGATGGATAGTACACAATATTTGTTTCTTCTCCCGAGAATTATAAATTATTTCCGTCGGAAAACAAACTACAGATTTAATTTTATATTGTAGTTTTGGGAACAAAACAGTAAACCACAACGGTCTACATCGGTTCTACTTCTACTACTACTAACAGAAGGAGAGCTCAACAAAACGTGCGTATTGTGAATGTTCATTAATGTTCAGAAGGAAAATAAGCGGCTATCACAGCATTTCCTCAATGCATCAGGGCAAACTGGACAAAAAACCTAATGGGCAGCACTGGCCCAGAATCCATAATATAATACTTGTTACAGGAAAGTTAGTCCTATAGAATAATGTAGCTCAAGTTATTACTAATCAATTTGTAAATCATTACAAAACGATATTATTTTCGTTGTTGATGCTTCAATGTTCTCTAATTGTATAGAACCAGCTACGGGGTAAAATTGCCAGGCACTTAATTTCGTGCATCGAGTTTAAATGTTTATTATCACCTACAAATGAATTATATAGTAACGTAAGTATATGATATGAGGATTTCATGTAGTGAGCTGTTGATTATGACACTTTACGAATACTATTCTCTCAAGTTGTGTTGAAGACAATCACTTTGTAGAGATGCTCTGCAATGCAACGGAACGCTGCTTGACATGGCGGCGCGAGCACTGGCTTAGGTGGCTCAGGGCATCAAATTATGTCTCTGCAGAGCCTCTGACCGCGAGGTCTTGGGTGCGAGTCCCAAAGTCAGAATATTCGACACCAGCCACAGGTCGAAATCAGGCGCTGCCTGGAGGAGAATTCTAACGGCCGGCTGCTCTCATCGGTAGTTTTCTGGGGTTTCTTCGTTCCATACCAACTAATGCCGGAGCAATAACCTAGCAAAAGGGTCTAGAACCGCGCGATCTTTCCTTCCCTCCATGCATTACACTACCACACAAATCGGTATACAAATCGATAACTTAGAATTTGTGTCTGCTGGATTTGGTTCGATAAGTTGCAATCGTTCCATTGAGAGCAATCGATGTTTCGCCGTTTACAGCGTGCAAGCGTTTATGAGTGTTTTGAATTAAAATATTGAGTGTTTATAAGTTCAAATATTAGTAAGTGTATATAAACGAAATGTCAGGCAATATTTTATACATTCATAAGAAAGGTTTAATTTATTATACGGTAACAATTTGAGGATTTGATTTTTAAAATTAAGATAGATTGATATTATGATTTCTTGCTACAATCAAAATAATTCAATTAAATTTTAAGAAACATATTTCATATTAATTGCATTGTTTTAGATTTTAGAATAGCCCCTTATTCAGTAAGTACTGAACGACACAAAACAATTTTATGGGGGTGGGGTTCTTTTCCATTTAATGCAAATGTATTACTTTTGGGTTGTAACCTTTCTATGGTTCTTCTTTTGAGATGATGAAATCGCCAGGATTCAGCTGATAATATTAGCCGAATATTACAATCTGATAATATTAGCCGAAAAATACGGCATGCTAAAATATGCAATGAATTTTCGAATAATACAAGTTATGATTATCTATTTTGAGAAAAGGGTTCCACACATTTGTTGACAGAAGCAAAGATATGAAAGAGATCGATAAATAACCCGTAGGTTTAAAATTATTAGGAGCATCATAGCCTTTAAACCAATGTGCAGTTGCGTCAAGTGCTGTTTGTGAAATCCTATTTACAAACACAGACTTAAGCTCTTTGAAAACACAACAACATAACTCTCGTAAGTGGTACTTGAACTAAGATCTTCTGACCTCTCTTGTTATTAGGGTAACTAGGAAACCATAAAAGTACAACATGCATGTTAATATTTTCATATTATTTACCGTCACTTTTTGAAGAAAAACCACTAGAAATACCAATGAAACTCTTATTGTTTCTATAAAAAGAAATCAAAGAATATACAACATTATATTAGGCACATTTTGAATGTCGTATTTTTTATATATAAACATCCCAGACCGAGACCTTACGACTTGGTGTTGTATGGCTTCTTAGTAGGTTTCACACAAGCTTCTGTGAAAGGAAAGGTGAACTACCACTGGTTTTATTTGGAGCACACTTAGATCAGACAATATTATTTTTAATGTTGGCATAACGTCTCATGAAAATGAAATTTGAAAATTATCCTACGAGTGTGTTAAACAAACATTCTTAATTTGTTGTAAAATTAAACGATATAATATGAGTATAATATTTTTCATGAACTATAATATTTGTGGGTAAAAAATATTTTATATTCAATTAATGATTCAAATCGTCTATTCTTACAAGTTGAAATCTGGGTGGATGTTAACATCAGTGTTTCAACCGTCTGGACGTGACACGAAATTGCATTAGTATTGGAACAATTAGTGGGACTGTCGTTATCTTTCTGTCTACTGTTTTATGTTGCGGAGTCGTAATGAAATTTTATCAATTATCTGAGATTTTGTGGCGTGTTATTTTGCCTTATTGCTACTTAATTAGAAAACGCATATCGGCATATATTACTTAAAAACTATTATTATTTTAATAGCCTTAAAGATATTTTGAATTTAATAAAATAATTATATGTCAATACGGCTGCAAGCTTCAATATTGCTTGTGGATGTGGTTGCGGATTCGCAAGCAAGTGCGACTGTGCATTCGCATTATGATCTACAATAATTATTCTATCGTATCGAATATGCTCTTATTGAAAACAAATATATTTTCGTGCGATCATGAGAGAGAACATGAAAAATGAATAATGAAACGTAATAACTAAATATATATAAATAGTGAAATTTTCTGTTTGTAGGAAAAACTAGCTACTATTGACCCCCACTGATGGAAATGCACATCGTTAGTGCGCAAGAATATCAATATGCAAAGAAAATTCATTTTTGAGTCAAAAATTGGAAGAAATATCTGTACCAGTAAATATTTTGTTGAGATAGTTTCCAAGACAAATATATATAATAGAACATCCTGTTTGATTGCAGAATACAGGTTTTCTCTTGCAAAATCACTGTTTTGATGATGCTTCTCTTGTGCCAGTGTCGGTATGTGACAGTGTGAAGAATCTACCACGCTATAGCGCTCCTCCGACTTACGTGGAACTGAAACAAACACTTGTAGCCTTCAGTCTCAAATATTTGGACGCAGGCCCGCCACCGAGGTCGACCTGTATGCTTATGGAGTATTATATCACGCAAAAAAAATTTTTGTTGGGATTTTCAAGAAAATTTCGAGAAAACAGCGCTACAGTTTTGTCTCAATATCAACTAAAACAAGGACTTAGTGTTTAATTGGCTGTCCGGGTGACGCCGCGTCCATGGCGAAGGTGCCGCCGTTTCGGTCGCCATTCTGCGACCTTCCTCGGGGCGTACTCGCGCCTTTTCTATACTTAACTGTCACACTGACCCGCTAACGAATTTTCATTATAAATCTCTCACATGGCCGCTGGGGCTCCGCCGTTCCCAATATCCACTCGCTGATCCAAGGGCTTGTGTGTTTCACTTTTTCTGATGCATGGGCTGATTGCAGGTAATCTTCCGTGGGTTAATTTACATCGGCATGCAATATGCATCGGATTAAACGATTACGCGAATCTGCGTTAGCACGGAAAACAATGCGCGCTGGGAGAATTTGAAATACTGAAGAACAGTTAACTGGAAAACGACTGCGAAGGTCCAGGCGTTTTCCTCTCCGTTCTGTGGGAGGCCGTCGCTTCGAATCCTGAATGCGTTGAAGATAATTATCACCTCTTTGAATTTAGGTTCTACATAATTTTTGAAGAAGGGAGGCGGGTTCTGATTGAAAATGAAAATTAATATTTAGAATTATATTCTTCTCCCTTGATATTGATATGAATTATAAATAAAGAAGACTAATGACCTTAGTAGTTGATGCGCCAGGATTCAGTAATCATTAATACAGAAACCTGCCATTGCTACAGCACTTATCACAGTCATCTATTAGATAGCTCAGCTATGTGATGTCGGTTTTTGCATAAAGATACTTCACACTAACACCGATATCTGGGTTTTCTTCTCATGTTTGGGCACAAAACATGAAGTATAATCAAATTTTCAATTTTTAGTTAAGATATAGTTAATATCAAACTCAAATGTTCACAATATACGATTCTATATATTATTCTTCTATATCACTATATACTATACTGCCTACTCCTTCCCTGTTCGCCCATTTCTATTTAATCTAGTTCATTGCCGCACCACTCGATCTTCCCCAGCGCTGCCCCTCCTTGCTCCGCTTTAACCCCCAAACCTCCGGTTTACTTCACTCACGTCCTAACTATTGTTTCATTCAAGAGATATATCAATGGTAGAATCAAACATAGCTTAATTACAAATTTTCTGTATTGATTAAAAAAATGTGAGAGCGAAGTTGATAATTATTTATTAATAGAGTCAATTACTGCAAAACTCCTTAAGAACACAAATTAAAGTGTTACAGGTGAAAGAAAAAAATCAGAACTTCCAGTTTTACAAGGTAAAGGAATATTATTATACAAGTGCCATACACTGAAAAACGTGTTTAAATATTTTTTTTCGAAAGTACCAACGTAAAGGAATAAAATGCATCATCAGTTATAGTGCTTTAACAATAAATAATGTTTAAAGCATATTTTATTCGTTACAGGTTTCTCATAACAAACAAAATAAAGTAGAATATTTTTTTAAAATCAGAATATTTATATTCAAGAACATATTACATGTAACCACATTTGTAACCACATTTTATTACATTTTTCAATGGTTCAAGAAAACGCAGTCCCATTTCTTCTACATTAGTAGAAACTTCTTCATCCATTATTGGTCATGATAATATTTCTGTATAAATGACTTTATTCGACTTTATATCGTACATATCAGGTATAGGTATATTGAATTTTTTTTTTCAGATCAGTGATATTTTTTCATTGACCTTGCTTTTACACGTAACCTTTGTAGGCACAGTTTCTTTCTTGGAAAATTCTTTTAAAAGGAGAATGAAAGGAACTTTTAAATTTTAACAGAAATTGTATATCGAATGTAATGATTAATTTTTGAACTATTATCTTAAATGAAATTCAAAGTAATTATTTTAAGATGAAATAAACCGAATATTTTAAAATTACACTCAAATTAAATAAAATCAAATTAAATAAAATCAAATAAAATCAATAACATTTAAGCACTCAAGCTGTCATGTCAAATATGGTGTCTGGGTCCATTACCCGTTACGGCATTGACGACTTATTAAAACGCTTACTACGGAAAAGGATTTTCTGAAAACTTTGCGTCATCGGGGAATGGTGGAAAAGGCGTTAAAGAAGGAAAGAATTAATCACTTATTAATGCATGTGAGAGCTGGTCGATATCAGGAAGAGAGAAGTAATTGGATCATTTAAAATCAAAATACGAAAATACATTGTTTATGTACATTATAGTTTGTGTTGAAATATTTTCTGCATTTCGAAAAAATCTGTTAATTATTCGTTTCATTTAATATTTCCTTCCCCTTTTCGTTTCCATTCGTTTCTATACCATTCGTTTCCTTGTTCCTTTAAAGTCTTGTTCTGCCTTGAATAGAGGTTGTGCAGATGTCTGCGTAGATGTGGCAAAGACGTATTTGCGCCGAAGCGTGCCTGGGAACGGGAGGGGCTAGTGTTGGCCGTGTGATTTGCGTGACAGACGTGTTCGTGCGTGTTGTGCTGCGTGGCGACTACATGAGGCACTGCCCCCCCCCCCCCCGGCCCCTGCGTGACGGCTGCGCTGTTCTGCTTACAGAGCGATGCATATGTGACGAGGACACGCCTAGCCCAACACGCAGGTCTTTTTTCATGTTCAGGGATACTGTTTCGTGACAACTTGGTTATGAAATTTTGAAGTGTTCTTCAATGTAGTGTAACTGATCATATTTTTTTTACTTTTGATTTTTAACTTAATCTTAAGTATTCTTTCAGCCGGTACCCTTTGCGTCCGGGAGGACGCATTTTCGACCATACACTACGCAGTAATACACTTTGCAGGATCCTCGGATGTGGTCAGCAGACCGCCACGACAACACGCACATAAGAGACAAAGGACAAACAACCATGCTCAAGGTGGGACTCGAACCCGCGATCCTTAGGACCGAAGCGCCGAGTCTGTGCTGTTAGCCACCGCGCTATTCAGGTCGGCTCCTCATTAACTTTCCCATATTTATTTTTCCTTTTCTTTTTTTATTTATTTATTTTTATTGTTTCCATTTTATTATTCCCTCTTTGTAGTTTTACTTTACCTTATTTATTCTAGGTTAATTTCATTTTTCTCCTTTCTTCTGAAGTGTTGAATTTTTTTGTATATCTTCAACCAAGAATATTTCCTCAATTTTCCTTTTCGATTGTCTTTTCTTGTTTAGTTTTTTCTTTTCTCAATTTATCTTCTATATTCTTCTCTTTTTCATCTTTTACCCCGTTATCTTTCCTTTCTGATCTGATTGGAAAAGATCTGGAGGTTGAAATTATTTGTTAAATGTGATATTGAGTGATGTGATATTGTAAGTGAAATTAATTTTCTAAATTCAAATTCGAATGGTCGGAAACCGATCATTTTTAGTGGTAAAAAATTGAAATAGAAAAGAAAAATTGTGTCAGAAGGTGCTGACTAGAAAAGTTATTGGGAAGATATAAAAGTAACTTAATTTATTACTATTAATCTTCCTTTTAATCAAACATTTATTGCGAGCATTCATTTAATTAAAACACTGTTTCTGAAACTCTTCCAGAGAATATGCTAGAACGGTTGCTGGATTGCGTTGATCTGCGTTTAATGAAAAAGTTTAACTATGGGCATCCCCCAACCACAATTATTTTATCATCCATCGTGACACAAAGCCCAGTATCCGTCGTAAACGCCATCCCTACGTTGTAATTCTATTAGGCAGTAACGGCGGCTCATGAAAAGCAGACACACAGATCGGGAATAATGCGAAGCCCAGCGAAACATTTAGGTCAGAGGATAGCCATTTAGGCCCGGCCGACAGAAAATGTGACATTAAAAGGCACTTAAAACATCTGGGTAAAAATCGGAAGAGACAGATGATTATTGTGGGAAAGTAACGAGTTTATTAATGTTAATAAAATACTTGCAGAACCCGCCAGACGTTGTCCTGCTCTATCTCACCCTCTCACTTTGTCTCCATCTCCCTCCCTCTCCTTCCTTTCCCTCTCCCATCCCTCTTCCCTCCCTTTCTCTCCGTCTCTCTCTGACTCTCGCTGTCTCTCACTCCGCCTCTCTTCGACTCTCTCTCCGACTCTCTCTCTCTTTCTCTCCGTCAAATTTCTCAAAGACAGCGTCATAAAGAATTTATACCCATAACATAAGGGATAACTTTTTAACAATAGGATATTTGACAACCATGTCCAAACCAGGACATGAAACAAACCCATACTCGCGAGAAAGCCTTTAATCTATTAAAAATTATACAGAGCGTAGCGTAAAACGTGGTTAATAATTATGTAAACAGTAGCGTATGAAGCATAATTATTTGCAATAGCTACGCATTGCCGCGCACTAGTAGAAAATAAAAAATAACTTCTATGTAACGTTTGCAATTTATTGATAATATAGTATCACGAATGTGGTAAAAAACTACTTGGGAGGTTTTCGTGAGGTGCTTTCAGAAAAATATAACAATCAATAAATATTTAATACTATTATATAGAAAGTAGAGAATGCCTAAGTCTTTCCCTTTCTTCCTGCAAAATTTTGTTTTTTCCTAACAGGACGTTGTCTATTGACGATGATTTTTGCTGGCTTGTCGCGCATACGTGACCCCGCGTCTTGCATGCAGCCAGTACGCGAACGTCGCAATTCAGACAAAAAGAAGGTAGTGCAGAAATGTCATTGTGGTCTTGTAAGATCAATAATTGTGAAATTGTAACGAATAAAATACTAAACGTTAAACCCATTGCAAGAGAACGCTTTTCGTTCGTAGGAACAAAGTTTCGTGGTCCATTTTCACATGTTAGAATTAATTTAGTACCATTGACACTACCTTTGAATCAGATCGCATAGGTGACCTTTTAAGAATACTTTCTATTAAGGAATATGTTTTGAACTGAACTTATTCGCATTAAATTTTAATCTTTTGACGCTAACTTAATTCGATATTTCAATTAGAGAAAAATTTAACACTCTCTTTTAAACATACATTTTAGAATATTATATTTTTTTAAGATATATCTTCTTCGTCAATATAATTAGTACTTCTCCTGGATTTTTCTTTTAAAATTAAATTTTCCTTTATTAAAATTTTATGGTATTTACCGAACATTTTCAATGTATTTTGAATGTGATCAGTCCTCCTAAAACTACGTGGCTGTGTAGTTTGATATGAATAGATAGTTTTTCTTTTTTAAATATGCGTGTTAAAAAGAATATTAAAATTGATATCTATTTGATAAAACTTACTATTTCAACAACAACAACTATTTAGTGTAAGTAACTATCTTTACTATGTAATTAAGTAATAATAATAATAATAATAATAATAATAATAATAATAATAATAGTGTGAAATACAGTGGCGTAGTAAAACTGAGGGAAACGAGTGTGTAAGGAAAAAAATTACAGCTCAGTGAAGTGAAGTGTGGTGAGTTGGAGTGCTATTTAAGATAAGACGATGAAATGTTCACGTTAATTTGTCAAGTTTGTAAATTTTGTAAAGTTGTTACGTTTTGTAATGCTAAGTTAGTGTATTCTGCCACCAAGTTCTCAAACTTAATTGCAGAATTAGTGATAAATCTAATGGTACTACTGAGTAATACTTATTGATGACTAACTAGCTAAACGATTACAATCGTGAAATTTTCACATTTTTAAAAAAAAAAGGAACATTTCAACTTTATGATTTTAAAACTAAAAATGTCACGGTCACATAATTAAAATAACTGAATAGTAGTTAGAAAGCAGAATTGAAAAAAAACACAAAAGGATTTTAAAAACTACTCTGCACTCCGGAAAAAGTTACAAAACTGAAGTTTCTACACCCTATGATGTACGAACGAGGCAACAGTATTATGTTTATTTTTAAAACCATGTATAACAAGTATAACAACTTCTAACATGTGAAACAGCAGCCGGAAGCGCGACACGGAGCCCGTAATAATAGCGAGTGCGGGAAGGAGCGGGGCGCGGAGCGGGGAGAGGGGAACGGGGAGCGGGGAGCAGGTTGCCCGGGAAGCGAAATCCATTAACGTTATCGCCGCGCGGTGGCGCTGGAGGGCGGAAGGCGGCCTGCGGGGGCAGAACGGCACTGACCGCCCGCGACCTGGCGCGGTCACGCCACTCGGCTTGGACCACTGACTCGCTCCGCACTCTGGATTTTCGGCAATGCACACCGCCCTGGCCCTTGTGTGCTCGTGAGTTAAAAATATATTGTTTTTCTCATTACGGAAGTTACGAAACGGCGCAGTCATACGTTCACAACGGCAACGATGTGTCAGTGAGTTCCGCACCGACTAGAAATATAAGGAAGCAACAGATAAAACAGTTATTGTGGTTATTGAGATTCTCCTTCTTTGTTTTATGCTTTTCCTTCCCATGTTTTTATTTGTAATTATCCTTCATTTGTTCCTGTTTCTTAGATAATAGCTAGATGTTCTACACCTTTTTTCTCAGTGCATTTTAATGCACCTCTTCCAATTGTTACACGTTTATGTGCATTATTATGAATTATCATTTACATGATTGTTCCTTTCGTACATCTCATTCCATATCGTTAATAACTCGAAGTATTCTAGAAACAATGCCGTTCGCCACCTGAGCGGCTAGGCCGCCTTGCAGCGTCATGAGTCACACACAAATTAATGGATTTTCTCGTGGTTTCCCTCGGCCATAAAGGGAATGCTGGGATTGTTCAAAAATGCGATCGCCTCCCACCATCATCCTAGTCCTCTCACCCCTGATCATCACCCAATCCCTACTTTCAGCTTTCCCTGCAAAATGTAGGAGGCCCTTACCGTCCAAGGGATCTTAGTGGGCTAATAATGAAAATAGTAATAATAATTTGTATTCATCATCTTATTCTTGATTCTCGTTACCAATGAACCTTGCGATCAGCCAATATCAAATTAGACAGATAAGGATTCTTAATATTCGTGTCTTTTTTTATTTACTATTTTAAGGTCGCTTTTCAACAACTACGATCAAACAGCGACCACTGTAAGTAACATTGGTTTTGTAACTTTGAGGGTAATGTTAACGGTAGCAAATATCACTTACTCGCTGTACGGACAGACAAATATCCTTGCCCGGGGCCGCGACCATTCAGACACGAGGCAGCAACGACCCTTCAACCTTAGCGACCTCGGCTATGCAGGCCATCATTCTGATTTTGTGCCAGACTTCTTCGGTAAATACTCTCAGAACTTTCTCCTCTTCACTGCGTTCCATCAGAAAACGTGAAAACACACGGTTCCACGGACGAAGTACTTCTCCCTCATTCGTCACATACAGTTTTTACTATTCTTTGACAAAACAAGTCGAAATAAATCAAAGAAATGAGCAGTGAGATAATTGAGAAAGACCGGCTGTTGAAACATCACAAATATCTGTTCACCTTGTCTGATAAACTTCCACCGCCTACGTCTTACGAAGGAATAAATGTTAGTTTCAAAATATAACAAAATGTTTATTTCTATTTCTTCCGTCCCCAAAACTATTTACAACTCTCTCTTTCTTAATGAGTTTGCAGATGTTTTAATCAAAATGCCCTGCCCATGGAACTGAAAACGAATAATCATTAATCCACTTTACATAGTTTTGAAAAGCATTCATCCGATTCGCAGTAGCAGCCCGTCCTGTTATTTGCTCATACAGCCGTGTAGATAGGTGTCGCATCCTGTCATAAACGATGTCTGACAAATGACTACGTTATACCGTGTGCGGGGATGGCAGGTAGCGAGGGTGAGAGCAACGGACAGTCGGACGTTCCGACGTCCTAGTAACTCCCGCTTACTGTCGGAAGCGACGGTCAAACCTCGCGTTAATCAGTTTCCAACAGTTTCCGTCCATCAGTTTCGGATCCATGGCGAGGCGGCGTCGAGCTGGACGTACTGGTTCGCGTGCTTCAAACATGCGTGAACACCAGCTGACCTCTGGCGATGACGTCGCATAACGGGAGGAGATGGAGAAACGTTAGAAAACTACAAATATCCCGTATGGACTGTACGGAGAACCGAAAACACTAAAACGAATGTTTTATGTCATTCAGTTCTTATTATCGAAAGTCAATGTAATAAAATAATAACAATAAATTCACTTTTCAATGTGAACACAGACTTAAACATGTCTCTGAAAATCTATTTCAAATGTTTTATATTTACCAATATGCGAACTGATAGGTTGCAGGGAACTATAGCAGATCATCTTAACTTAAAAACATAATTCATAAGTTAAAAAAATTCAATGATTGATATTATATCAAGGAACACGTGTGCCTTGCAATTGTTCTATATTTCGTTTAAGTGCTATGTTTGCATGTAAAAACACTATTTGAACTTAAAAACTGGCAATTTTCGCTTAGCGAAATATAACATCACAATCACATGTTTGCTTCCGCAAGACGAAATTATCTATTACAACTCGTACAAAAAATATGAACAAAACTAGGCAGATAAGCGCTGTATTAATTTTAATACATTATTAAAATTCCATATTTGTACTACAAACTCGTTAATAACAGCAAGTGATAACACATCTAGGCCCACTAAGAAATATTCACAAAAAAGTCTTTTAAAGAAATAATCACAAAACATGGTGAACGGAGATCACACTCTTCCTTTTGAACGAAAACCCTTTGTGTTTTAAATAAAAAGATTGGTATCCGGTGGTTGACAACTAACCTGTTTCGCTCAGGATCTAGAATGAAATAGGCAACTAGGGTGGTTTAGATTTAGATAAAAGTGATAGTTTTGGTCAACGATTCTGTGAGTTAAACTAATGTTAGACTATTTTGAGAAATGTAAAAACAATGTAAATCCATTCAACATATAAAATTCACCTTCGTACGGTGTACACACTCTCGGTTCAACTAATCTTCTTAGACCTTCGGGTATTGACCATAGGAGACTGGGGAAATTCTGTCTGAACTCAAGAATGGAAATGAGGATAGGATGTAGAAGATACACGCGTTATAATTTGCCCGTTTTTCTGCGGCGTCTGCTTGAAATTTATCGATGCAGACCTGAAAACCACCAATCAGAATCTAGAAATCCAGTCTCTATAAATTTCAACCAGGTCTCGATATCATCTGATGCAGGTAGGGTTCCCCCCTTTTGGAACTGGAACTCGATCCAAATTTGTTTCCCGATATTTCTACCAGTGTTAAAATTCCTATGTACTCGCATTTTACCTCTTAAAAATTCCTGTCATTTACTTCTCACAGCGCGACAGGCGGACTGAGTGTATGTAGGTTGCATTGCTGAGAGATGTGCACTGTTCCGCCCTCGTCATGTGGTTGTCCCGTCGGCGCAGTCCATCATTCGAGGGCGACAGCGAGCGCCGACAGCGCCTCCAAGCGGAGACTGGCGGCGTGCCCAGGCGGCGCGCGCGGTACGAGAGCGCGTCGACCCTCTTCCGCTCCCGACCTCGCCGTTCACGCCCCCGCATGCGGCCCCGCCCCACCCCACTCCGCCCCACCCGCCCCTTCCCCGCCCTACCCCGCCTCCAACGGCGTCGCTGTAATAAACGTCCCATAAATCATCAACGGCGGCGTCGTGTGGGGAAGTTATGAGCTGAATACTCTCATCGTCTGCTCGCCATGTCTCACCCAGCTCGCCCCGCCCCCACATCCTCACGCCTTATCCTGTTCCACACTGCCATTTTCTGCTTCACCCATCCATGTCCTCATCCTATCACCCCAAACGCACACCACTCCCCCACCCTATAATACCCCACCTCTCCCTCTCCTCCCATCCCACTGCCCCTCTTTTCTTCACCTCAACCCAAGCCGTGCGCCCGTCCCTGCCTCGCCCTTCCTCTTTCTGCCCCGCCTTTCCCTCATCGCTCTCGCTCCGCCCTTCCCGTTTCCACCCTGCACTTCCTTTCCCGTTCCTTCCGTGCCCCGCACTTATGCCCACCTCCGTCCTTCTCCTCCCTGTCCACCACTTCCCTTCCATTTCCTTTCTTGCCCCGCCCTGTCCTTCCGTGTCCTACCATGGCCGTTCCGACCTGCCTGTCCCTCATCCTTTCCTCCCATTTCCTCTCTAACCTCTGCAGACGCTTCCTCTCTAATCTCGCTTACTCCACCCTTTATTGCAACAGCAGTTCTCCATTCCAACCCGATTCTTCTTCCATTACATCCTATTTCGCTTCACTCCCTTCTCTACTTCTCTTCGTCCCAAACCCTCGCACTCCTAGATATTGTCTGTTCTGCTTCGTCCCGTAATGCCTTTTCGAAACACTTGTAGTTCCTCTCTGTCGACCAGGTCCCCTTCCCTGACTTCTTTGCAATTCGCTTCTCCCCTCTCTTTGCCAGCCACTTCCCCGTTTTTCACATGTTTATCGGATCTATCCAATCTCTGAATATATCCTAGCAATTCACGTCGACTCCGCCTCATCTTCTCTCCTCGCCTCGTGTGTTTCGTCTCTTTCTGTCCGGCGCCGCTCCTTTTTGCCTCGCCTCGTGACGTCTGGTGACGCCCCGGCACGCCTACTTCCTCACGGGAGGCATTAATCAGGCGACATTCCCCTGACCCAGAGGCGCTCGTTTGCCTGCAAGGGCGCGCGGGTCGAACTAGGGTTCCCCACCCCTTCCCGCCACGCGACATAGGAAGCCGCTCGTTAATCTGCCACCTTCTGTCTTTTGCACTAGCGAGTGCGGGTCATTGGCGAGGTTCACACCACGTGAGTTTAGCTCCGAGACACAAAATAATTAAAGACGTTGTCATTGCCAACAATATTATTTAATGTATGAGCAGCTTTCGATGGCTTAGCCATCATCATCTGTTGTCTGCTGGATGGAAGCCACAAAAACGACTACATTAAATAATATTGTTGGCAATGACAACGTCTTTAATTATTTTATGAAAAATTCCAAATATATCACACCACAACACCTATATCCGAGACACATCATGGCCGCTAATGTTCGAGTCCCGACGGTGGACAGTTTTCGACACGAGCTCAAAGTTAGGCCGAATGTTGCCGCTGTTGCGATGAGAATTCTAACAGCCACCTGCTCTCAATGAGAGATTAATGTAGTTTCTGTCGTAACGTCAAGCGATAGACGATGAAGTTTCTTAACAAACGGGCCAAAGACCTCGCGCGATATTTCCTTCCCCTTTTTTCTATCATCACCCCTTTCTTACACACTCATTCACACATTCATGAACTAACTACACTTACACAAATGACGGAAGAGGAAGTCGGGAGCTTGGAGCTCGTCCCAACTGGGTCGGTGCCCCTCTGGTGGGCAAAAACTAGGAATAGCAAATCTCGAGCAAGCCGAGTGTAGGTCGGTGCTGGATAACACAATACGGTGGGGGGGGGGGACACGCCACAGAGGACCACTTCCAGGTATACGAAATATCCAATGCAGTAACGCGACTTGCTATGCGCCAGGAAAATCTCTCCGCACCGAGTGGAATCTGGGCTTTGTATTGAAATTTGCATTCATTCTGGTAGCAACTAGGTTAATGGGTGAGAAAATGAAATGGACAATACTTTCAGCATCTATTATGATTGTGGTGAATACGCAATTTACATTTTCTTTTGTTACAATCCGCAGCTTTGATACCAACACCATTCCTGTATGGGTTCGTAGGCTTCCGCGGCTGGAGTCAAGGAATTCTTGGCTATTCGGGATGAGCCGCGTCTCAGTGGATTAGACTGACGTTTCGGCCATCTTGCTGTGGTCTTCTTCAGAGCTATTCAGCAGTATAGCTCTGAAGAAGGCCACAGCAAAATGGCCGAAACGCCAGTCCAATCAACTGAGACGCGGCTCATCCCGGATAGCCAAGAATACAACATCATTCCTATTGCTAGAATTCTCACCAGCAAGGTGCGACTTCGGAGAGAAATATCTGTCGTACTGAATTAACATAGTAGTTAACATTTCCGGAAACAACCAATGAATGTTTATTTCTTTACGTCAAAAACAGTTAAAAATTGCGTGTGATGTGCTATGGGGAGAAGTTAATTTGAAGTTATATTTATGTCCAGAAGCAAAACAAGGGACCATCTCAGCATTTGCTCGAAGATCAGGGAAACTGGACGAAAAGCTGATCGAGATGAGGGTCATTGACTCAGAAGCTGAAGTACAATACTTGTTACAGATTCTTTACAATTACACAATCCAAATGGTATGTAATACTTAAGTGTCATTGTTAACATCAGTATTACTTTCCCTTTGGATGCTCGGTATACTCTCCAATTGCATAGAAACAGTTGTGAAACAGAAAGGATTTTACTTGGGACTTAAACTTTGAATGAAGTTGTAGAATGTATAATTAGGAAATCGAATCGTGCTGCATGTGTTGCAAAGGTGAAGGAGGAATTCCTCACTTATGCAGATGGCATGTCAGGCTGGCCAAGCGACCAACGTAGATACGGGCGGAGTGTCAACGAGAGGTCTGCCAAGTAATTGATTAGTGATTTCGGCTGCGTCAATTCCTAAGGTGATTTTTCCTGTACGTGCAGTGCATGAGGATCATGAGTTCGCGCTGATGAAGCCCCGCGACAAACAACGCCCACCTACGTCGGCTTGTGGGGATTTTCCACAACACCTACCTCGCAATAGAAGGGCAACGCCCAGACTGGAACAAGCTCTAAGCTCCCGACTGGACTGAAGCTCCCACTAGAACAAGGAGGAAGGAGAGATAGCGCGTCGTCCTTGATCGGAGTTTTGGGGTACTGATTCTGCATTCTTCTGGTGTTGATAGGAGAAACTACTGAAAACCACGAATCAAAGCAGCTGGTCGTTAGAATTCTCCTCCACACAGCGGTATGTCGATCCAGAAGCGTTGAGCCAGTCCGAGCCACAGAAAACGATGTGTTCTTGGTTCATCCACCCGCCAATATCATGGGATTAGGTTCGAGAGGCAGACTTGTCTCGGACGCGAAGCTTTCCATGGCTGAGGAGCTACTCGTAGCTCCTACAAATCCTCCCCTGAAGACGTGCTGACATGTTCCCATCTGTAGGAGGTCACGCGCGCAACAGCTGTACGTCAGAATAAGCCTCTGTGATGTTTCAATACTCGCTGACAATATCATCTCTACGAAGTTGGCGCAGGTTTCGGCCGCCATTCTGCGACCTTACCCAAGGCGAAATGCAGGAAGGTCCCAGATTGCCGACCGAAACGTCGTCACCTATGGCAACTCCGAACGCGGAAGCCAACGCTCTCATTGTCTCTGAGAACTTTCTCATAACCTTGCTCTAACCGGCAGACTTTGCCCTATCCCGCTGAAGCAGGCAGCCACCACCAGCTAAGGCGAGGTCACGTCGACAGTACAACAAAACGGATCCTTTTCTAATTGTGAGTGGCACGTGGACACAACCTTAACAAATAAATAATGTGTGTTTTTAGAAACGTTATTTATGTTTATTCAGTGAGATTCATAATTCGTGTATTATTTTGATTATACTCAAATCGGAAATTTCGCAGATATTGGTGAATTCAATTGACGTTGAGCTTCGATTCAAACATGTGTTGGAAGATACTGTAGAATAAGATATAAGGCATTGTGGGTTGAAACTGAATACGGGGAATGATATCATTAGGTGTAAGTTCAGGTATAATTAGTGTCGCAGGGTAACGGTGGATGTCCATTAATATTTTCAATATTACCACTAGGTTTCAGAAATTTAGACACAAAAAAGTGAAGATTTAGGCACTAAATAGGAATGTAAAATCACGTTTTACGCATTTAAAATAGATTACATAATGATTAAACGAGGCATTTAAAAACCATTACACATGAAATGATATTTTAATGGCATTTAAAACTGATCACAAAAGGCTCTTTTTATTTTTTAAGTACGTCAGTTCGTATTTTTATACTTATGAGAGTGAATACAAGCGTATTATTATATTCACTTTCATCTAATTAATTCTTTCATACTTTTCATTCTCCACCTCTCAACAGCGGCACCGGCCATGAGTGCAATAGACGTGCGTGCAGATTGGAGATGAGCGTGAAACATCCTCAACATTGACTTCTTGTGTTCGGCATGTTGGCTGAGAAATTTCCGAATGCAATTTATTGCGTGTTCAATCAGGGAATATTCTTGTTTAGCGAAATTCGGGAAAGTGTGTTTCAGTGAAACACGGTTCAAAAATAAGTAATTCAAATATGATAATTTATCAAAATTACTTTTTAGGCATATTAAGTCAAAAATGTTAAAATATGCACTAAGTGATTTCAGTAGATTTTTTTTTCATTTCGTAAACATCTGCAATTATTTTCCACAACCTCACAAATTAACTAAATAGGCATCTGTCGTAAATTTCCAGGTACAGTTATCACGCATTTTAAAATAAAGTTCTGCATGTTACAAAATAATAGAATCCATGGTTACGGAGTAGGTAAGCCCCTCCAGTACTTTTAACGCAAAAGACAAGACTCTTGTCGGTGGCTGTCAATGGCCGTCGTTGAGTCGTTGGGTGTGAAGTGCGAAGAGTATCCCTGTCTGCCGCAGAAAGGGAGTGAGGATTCCCTTCGTGTTCTTGGAAGGTGTTGCTGAGAGCGAAAGACACGCGGAGTATCACAGGTCGCCTTGCAGCGATAGTCGCCCAAATCGCCGGAAGTAGCGAAGCGTTGGGGGGACCAGCAAGGGGGGGGGCATTGAAAGGCGTTGCAACGAGGCGAAGAGGGCGGAGCGGAGGAGGAGAAGGACGAGGAGGAGGAGGGCGGCGGTCGCCCGGGGCGCGCTCTCAAAAGTTGGCCGCGACTAAACCCGGTAATCGCCGAGGGGCGTTGTTAGTTTCCTTTCACCGCGCCCGCTAATCTTCTCCAGACGTCCT
>BOPP01000122.1:816380-826607 GCA_017312745.1 Gryllus bimaculatus | reverse complement strand
TGTGGGGAATTGCTTGGCGCTTAAAAAATGCTGCGGCGCCCACCACCATTGCCACCACTACTTCCTCGAAATGGCTCGATGGGAAAGAATGTTCAAGGAATTTAAAGCTGTTCGCACCATGTCGCCTTCACACTACACTAATTATGTGGTACGGGCCCAGACGCACTCATATCGCGCACTAGCTCTCAAACCCAACCTGCCAGGTCATTTACTTTAATACCAGCTTAGGAGAAGCTCCGCTTTGGCTATCCCCTGTCTTCAATAGATAGAGAAACGACCCTAATCAACAGCTCTTGCTGTTGATGTACGCAAGCCCATAACTTACCATGATGATCTACAGACCACCCGCGGTTTCAAACGGCTATATACGCTCGTTAACTGAAGGCTATCTCACCTTTCTCAATGCATCAGTCTAAAGGTGACTGAAATATTCGCGGGTTAAAATATATTTTGTTTAGCCGATACCCTACACCCTGGTTACTCCGGTACTTGAAACCTACTTATGTCATGACTCACTCTCGTCATCATTCATAACCTTTTTTTTCCGCAGGTCATGCCAACCCCCACGTTCTATCTTACAAGAACATATGTTCGTCCTATGTTGTATTTTAATAATATTAGCGGTAGTGCCCACTATTTAGCATTTATCTCATCTATAGTGTGATGTTTTCTATGCTCTTTTATTATTATATCATGTTTATTATTATTCCTAATTATTTATTATATATTATTATTATTAATATTATTATTTTATTATGTTATTATTAATAATATTATATATTAATCTAATATTATTATTATTGCTGTTATTTACTAGCATATACTGTTTCATTACTCATCCTTATATGGGTAATGCACCCCGGACCAGTTGGTACGCGTCCTGGGCGGGAAAAATTTGTGAATTCCGGAATCTTAAGAACTGTACACTACTCATGATCCTCACTCGTCCAGGTCCCCAGACTAAACTGCCTCTCAGCCCGGCAGCTCTCCGCTAGCTCGGGTGTGGCAATAATCTCTGTTCGCTCCAATGAAAATCTCATGGACGCCTAATTTTCTCCAACGAGCTCTTCTTCTCTCTGATTGACGCGCAGCAAGCATGAATCACCGGAGGGGCGGTCGTCCGACGCAGAAGAAATTCTTTTATACCCTACGTTGATGTTAAAAAATAAACCCCACCGAGACGAACTAACCAACACGCCCGCTTTTCGTGTCAAATTACCCTCTTACTCTACACGTTGTTAATTTTACGTATACCGACACGATAGCTCAATCTTTCCAGACTCCCAAGACAACTGAGCGTAGTGATCTCTCCACATCTAAACCAACGATGGTTATATCCAGCTTGAGAGCGTTAATTATAATCACCTCCAATCCCCCATCCGCTAGCGAATTTCTCTCCTTCCTCCGTTCGAGGGAAGCAGGGGGGAGGAAAGATGTGTATTAAAATATTCGCTCCTAAATGTGATAAGAAATACCTCCTCTAGTAACACATTGTGACTCAGAATTCATCTTCTTTTTCAGCCTTGATTCCGAAATATTGGTTTTCGGCAAACAACATCTGTTTTTTGATGCTTGTGTTTGGTGTTTCGTTCTGTCCGTCTTCCGTTCTTCAGTCTGTCTGTCTGTGATCAACGTCAGTATCTAAACTGCTCAATAATTTCTCCAAAATTCACATTCCCCAAACCAAGTCTCGCCCGGGGACTGGACGGTATTAATCTGCAACACACACTAACCGAGCAGCAATTCCGAACCTGCCCGAACGCAGGGACCAGCAATGGGGAGGGGGCATTGAAAAAGGCGTGCGTGAGGGAGGAGCCATCAGCCGAAGCAAAAAACAGAAGACGCGCCCGCCCGGGAGAGAATATCGCAAAATGGGCGAAGTCACGAATAGAAAAGTCACATATCACCGCGCCCGCTATCTTTCCCAGAAACGTCACTCCCCAGACACCATAAGCACCCTCGCCCCCGCCCTCTCCTCAGTCCTCGCTCCCACAATCGCCCCGACCTTGACCTCCGGCCTTCGGCCCTCGCGTTCCGCCTCCGGCTCTTCCCCCACCACCTCGCCACCGTCCTGAACTCCAATCTCGCCCCCACCACGCCCTCGCCATCCGCCATCGCCCTCACACCCCCGCCCCTCTTCCCTCGTCCACGTCCCCACAATCGCCCCGACCTCGCCTCCTCGCTACGCGTCGCCCTCGCCTCCGTCCTCGCCCTCGTCCTTCAGCCCCGCCCTCTTTTCTCAAGACACGCATCCACTATTCCCGCCCCCGTGCAACGCCCGCCCTCACCCCGCCCCCGTCCCCGCCCTCACCGCCGCCCTCAATCTCTCGACTACGCCCCCCCCAATCGCCCCGCCTCACCTCACGTCCGCCTCCGCCCCGCCTCCCTCCTCGCCTCGCCCTCGCCTCCGTTCTCGCCTCGTCTCGCCTCCGTTTCTCGCCACCGCCCTCGTCGTCGCCCTCGCCGCGTCCTCCCCGCCTCCCTACCACCATCGCCGGTACCGTCGCCCGCTGCCCCGCCCCCACTGCTGCCCCTTGCCACCACTCTTGACCCCGCCCGCCCCGCGGAGGCAAGCAGAAGCCTCGGCCCGTATGCGGTCGTCAAAAGTTCTCCCGTTCTCTTTACGACGGTCCCGAGCAGCGGGGCTTCAAGGGGAACGCAGGGTCGCAACTTGTTGCTGGCGCCGCAGTGGCTTCTCCTACGCGGACAGGAAGTTGGCAACTTCCTAGCTGTAAATTCTAGGCGCCGTGAAGTAGATTCTCCAGTGATCTAGGTTACGGGGAAGTTGGGAGCGCGTGGAATTGGCTATTAAATTCTACGTGCATATAGTATGGTGCCCAAGGAGAACTCTTTTCTGGTACGTGGTCTCATTTTGGGTTTCATATCATTGCTTATTCATATATTGTTACAACTATGCTACAAAATTATTGTAATTAGTTCGCTGCAGCGCGAATAAAAGAGTTGTAGTGTTTATCGAAGATTTAGAGATTTTTTCTTATATTCATAAAGATTTAATCAGAAATATAATATTGATGCTAGGAAATAACACACGAAGTATTTTTATGGTGTGATTGATATGCGATATACTAAAGCACTTAAAAATTATGCAAACTTTCTTACCTTGTAGTACACAGAAAACTAATACACTGAAAAAATAATAAATATGGAAACGAAACTGCATAGCTCAAATGTTTTATTTCTGCCTAAGAGAAAATGAACCTTCATACCGCATTATGTCGATCTCTTTGCAGTTATTCAGGAAAAATGGGTAATATGATAACCATGGTGTACCGAGTATCGATTTACAACACGAGGCGTTTGCGGAATCTAACTGAAATGAAACACGTTTGATTGAAGATCAAAATAAAACTCGTATCCTTCAATATTTTATCCGCAAGTATGATGACAACAGAACGATTTCTTCTTATTTCAAATTACAATAATTAGCAACTAGACATTATCTTTTTTCGATGATAAATATTGTTTGTTTCATTGTTTTGGTGCATGTAATAAGACACGGTGTTATTTTGAATCCATCTAAATACGAGTTTCATTACGAAACTCATAATAGGAGGCGAATGAGAGAGCTGTTAGTGCACTGTGGTATATAATAGTTATTTACGATACTGGGGGTAAAAGTGGTATTTAATTTTGCGACATGAGGTTCATAGAACGAGAGCCGCAATCCTATGGGCAAAATAAAATCACTTTTACCACGTGTGTCATACATTAATTTTCTTTAGACAGTCGTACTGACATTCACTTTATTTTAAGTACACAAATCACTTAACGATACATTAAGATCAGTAGTAGCTGATGCGGCCACCCGAAAGTATTTTGTTTTCTTTGTTGCATTAGTGCTAGTTTAGCACTAGACCAAAAAGTTTCAATTTTGGTCCACTTTCCATGCCCTAAAAGAAACCGCTCTTACTAAGTGCTGTATAAGCAATTATAATATACCTGTAGGTTATAGAAACAATAACGTTAGTGCGCTAATCAAACGTGTGTGAACCGGCATGCAAACGAATGATTTTTTAATGCTTACGAAGTATGTTTGAAGATACGAAGCGTCTTTTATGTCTCATAGACGCCTCATTGACAAGTTCGATATGTTTTATTAACAATAATACTATCAAGTAATTAAAATTCATAAGTTTATTGCTTCGTTGTATGACAGGAAAACTTTGTGGAAAAGTTAGTGCCTTGTGATTACGTTTATTACTGAATTTGCTAATTACAAAATTTTACTATAATTCGTTCTTTTATTTGTAATTTTGGTTTTTATGAAATGGGTTTCAGGTGGATGATATTTCCAGAATCATTTAGTCTTCGAGGACAGTTTCCAAGATAAGACATTCTCATCTTAGAATTGTAAATTAAGACATCTTAAGGAAGTTTTTGGACTTCTCAGATTTTCTCATTAGAAACTCACTGATGTGAGAAGACCAGGCCGGGTGTATAAAATTGTTCATTAAAGCGCATCGTAGTTACGACAGAAAAGTTTCTCCAAACCAGCATTTAGTACTTCATCGTGCTAAAAGAGGGCCTAGTCTTCCGGTATTACATATCGAGAAGAAATAATTTTAATTCATGAACAATGAGTACAAAATTTAAAGTTTCAGTAACTTTAATTCAAACTTTAATTCTGATTGAATATGTATACATAATTACAATATTCACAATAACAAATGAAATGTGACTCCTTAATACATAATAAGTGTCAATTAACACTTTACAATTAACACTTAAACACTTTATTTTTAGGTGTTACAAGGTTCAGAAAAACAGGTGGAACAGGCAGGTATCCTACAAAACTTGTACAAGAACATTAGAACATTTTGTACATAAGCTCAGTAATTTAATACTAATTAGGTGCTGCAATATAATTATAACATTGCATTTCCTATTGTCATCAGGATTGAATGAAGGTTCTACTGAAAAGCCACGACTGCGAATACCAATTCGTTAACTAGGTGAAGTCACAAAGGGTAAGGGAATTCCAGGGTTCCTGGTTGGGTGACCGACTAGGAACATCGGGATCTAACGGCGCCGAAGCGAATTTCCTTTTATGGGAAATATAATGGCTAAATACAAATACAAATAATTGAGTTTTCAATATTAAATTGAGATCTCATCACTCTCGCTAAGATTTCCAGGGACGCCAGAAGTTTCGCGCGCTATTGTTAGCGCTTTGAATTCTGTACGTTGCTCATTTTGAGATTTGTGTGGTAGTGACACTGAGAATCACAGAAAACGACTATCCCAGAAGTCAACCGACATACGTTGTACTGTCAAAGATTGCAAACACATTGATAGTTACTGCTTTTCAATCGTGAATTAATCCTCTTTATGCTTGATATTTGGTAGGTACATGTTTACGCCACCTACTGTAGGAATCTTAAACACCAGCAACGTAAACGATGCGCAAAATTACCCCTGACTAAAATACTTTCTTTGGCTGTGAAATAAACGGTTCCCCATACGACAGAACAGTTTCCCTGCAAAATGACAATTTCTTACATTGTTTCACTTTTCTTCTGCACCGACGATAAGAATACCGTGGACCAAGGTGAAACGGTCAGACCTTTTACATTTCACCTCTGGATATCGGAGTGCAAATTCTAATCTGTTCGTGCGGAATTTCTGGTGGACGAAGTAGAATCTCTGTACGTTTTCGCGGAGTTCTTGACTTTCGCAAGTCTCTTTTTCCATTGCTCCATTTTCATTTAAATTATTTCATCTTACGCCTTCATCACCGTAATGCGGTCTCTGTGACAGCAGCAAATTCAAAGTCGTCCTTTGCGAGCGGAAATATTTAGAGGAATTTTTGTAGAACCCTGCTCTACTGTATTGTAAGGCCGTGGAGTGCTTGCCAACTTGATTGAAGGGTGCTAGTACGTGTAGATTTTTATTTAAGTAAACGAACGTTCGTCGTGATCAACATTAACAAACTACGATGTTTGCATGACTTTTGACTCTTTTTTTGCAATGAAATTCGAGAAAACAAGCCTCAACGTAGTTGGTTATCAAATCCGGACTCCAGGAAGTTGCTAAGGAACGATGGAATTGGAACACTTCCATCAACTGCTAATGACTTCAGTTGATGTCGTGAGCTACATCTCCCAGTGAAAGGACTGGAAGGAAAGGTTATTTCATTATGAGAAAATGCAAAAGGCGGGATTTGGTCGGAATGAATTAAGACATTATAACAGTTTGCCGACGTTTCAGAATGAATTTTATTCCATTTTCAGGGTTTACTACAAGATATACATATGGTTACAACCTTTCAAAAAACATAGTGGCAAGACTCCACCACACCTCCACATCGAGTGCTTACAGTGCGAGAGTCCATCCCACCCACGTTCACGTCATGCCAAAGCATTCGCAAAGGCCTCGCATAGCTAGCCGACACAGCATCACCACACTTCCGAACAGGGGAGATGGCTCGGGGATTCAACTGGTGTTACTACAGTCCCGACGGTGGCAGGGTTTTTTGACACTAGCCAGTTAGCTAGATCGAATACAGTCGCTGTCTGGAGGAGAATTCTACAAGGCGGCTGCTGTGATCGGTAGTTTTCTGTGGATTCTCTGATCAACACCAGGCGAATGCGGGAACTACGGAGGCCCTGCGAGGTTCGTGAGCGCCGTCCCGCGCCGTCCCGCGCCGTCCCGCGCCGTCCCGCGCCGTCCCGCGCTCGATTGCGTTCAGCGGTCGATGTGTCCTTCCGATTTCCTCCGCGTGTCGGGGGCCGCCCCCGCCCCCCGTTAGCTCTGTCGCGCCGTTTCATTTCTCTCGTATTGCGCGATGTTTATTTTGCCTTTGTCTGTGGCGCACGGCTCAAAGGAACCCGCGTTAAGCGAGTAACACTCCACAAATATTTCTCTTCGCTTTCGATATTCGTCCTTTCACCTGTTCACGTTCTTTTTAGTGCTCGGAGTCAAAGCGAACAAGCGATAGGATCCATTGTCAATGAGCAATGCAGTGTACTTCGGTAAGCATGCGCTGGCGAATTCAGTTAAGTGTGAGCAGTGGATTTAAGAAAGTTCAAAGAAATAACACTCAAAAGGGATCTTTTGCAGAGTCTCAATGTTGGATTGCGATTCCAAGTTTGTACGTCTCTCTCTATCTCTATCGATGATTCAACATTGTTTTCGTAGATCCAGCCCTACATTTACTCGTAGACTTGCATCAAGAGTGAAGGGTACACAGATTGCAAAATCCAATTTTATTAATATTGTTTGTAGTCGATCAATTCAGTATATGGAGAAATGATAATAGCGTTGTTAGAGACGAGTGAATTGTTTTCAGTTTTGCTAGACGCGCTAGTTTGGCAACCATATCCAATTGTGATGTTTCCGGAGTGTATTACATCATCTGTGGTTTTTGTAGGCAGCAGGTATGTATTCGGAATTCAAATTGAAAATTTCTTACTGTTCATCCTCCTCCTCCTCCTGTGTCTTCCCATAGCTCCACGCCATTTTATCTGCCCCTCTACCCTCCCCGCATCACGTAAAGCAAATATCACGTATGTACTGAAACACATCGTTTTCAAGAGCATAGAATGAATTTCCAGGGCTTAAGTATAGCCAGTGTAAAATAAATGTCTTCGTCGGGAATATATTTTCGTCAAAATGTATTTTTTCTTTCAAAACGGACAGAACATTAGGGCGAGAGAATTATGACTTTCCTATCTTCTCTTAGCTTTGCACATTTTTGTACCGACATGCAACTCGATGTGTCAGTTGGTTGTTAATGCTTTTTCAGAATGAGAAGGATTTATGGTTCCCTACTGTCACAGAACCTGAAATTCAAAAGCACTTGCGAACACTTGTGACATATTTACGATATGCGCGGATTAGAAAGGATAAATGCACTAACACTGTTCTGCGTTTCTAGAACAAGGAAGTGCGTGGGGTTGCTATGTCACTGCACAATTTATTGTTTCCTGCAAAACACGACGCCGTTCACAATCGTAGTTGGGAACATAGGGAGCACTGAGTTAGATATAAGACTAGTAGAGGGTAGTAGTTTGTAATTCTGAAAAAAAATACTAATGTGTACAAAGAAATATTAGTATAGAATTAGTTGAAAGATTTGTGATAATGTAAAGATGTCAAAAAGGGCAGTGTTTTTAGAAGTTACTTCCGTAAGCATTGTAATATATCCGACCGTTATGATTACGGCAGTAAAAGTTGTACACCGTCATGGGCTGCGTTTTTTACTTGCCTCCTAATAGCATAATACATTCGAAGCTAGATGTGTGAGTCTTCTTTAGATTCCCTGGTAACAAAAAAGTGGATATAACCAGTTATTAAATTTAGAAAATAATGCATTAACACATAGTGTCCCCACATTATCCGTGTTTTGGAGTCCTTGTTACGGAAAAATCGAAAAGGAAAACGTCTGCCCGCCAAACTGTGAACAGCGTTAGTGGCTAAAACTCAGCCGATTTTCTGAAAACTTGATATTCCACAATTGATCTGACTGATGTTGTGGTCCCTTGACTTTGAAACCGATATTTCAATTTTGGGTGTTACATGAAACCCCTGGGACAGGTCCAAAATTTAAAAAAATGGCTCTATCGTTTTTAATCATTTTTGTTGATGGATAGTGTAAAGGACGTTTAAGAGAATGGGCAGTCTCATTTTCGTTGAAAACTCTGATTTTTTGAAAAAAAAATTAAATTCATTTTTAAGGCGTTTTCCTACAACTAAAAGAATTAAAGGTAGAGATTAATACCATTCATGAAATCTATTTATTAAAAATATAGTTTGAAATAAGGTCATGTACAATTTTTCGAAAATATAAGTACTTTTCGCGTAATTTTGCGTCAAAATACGAGCAAGAAAGTACGTTAAGGCAGTAGTGCCGTTGTGATCACGGACCGAAGGATCACGGGTTCGAATCCCACATCGGGCATGGTTGTATTTACGCTCATCCTTTCACCCCCTATCTTCACCATATCATGTCATCTTCATTACCATTAAATGCAATAGTGTTCTCTAATGACCTAGATTTGGATGGGAACTTCAATGACAAAAATAAAAGTTACACAATAAAATGTTTTTACAAAGCAAATATATCGAAATAATCAGAAACATTTTAATGCGGTTTCTTTATGAATGCTGTCGGTGCGACGTATTGCGATAATTCGAAGAAGCCGATCTTGTTTTAAAGATGCATATAATTTTAATTCGCCCAAGAAAATAATATAGATTGTATAATTATATCCTCACAGGGTGAATATCATTGATTGGAAGTGACGAAAACGTGCCAAAGAAAATGTACATCGAGGCATGCTGATTACCGAGTAACTCAAAAGTGGAAATTACGCGCTTTGCATGACATACAAACTGTATGACATAGCGCGCAAGAAAGAATATTTCCCGACCACTATGATGTATGCAGTTTGAAACAACTGTGCATTGGACAAAGACAAGAATAATGGTTTTTTCGCCAGGTGACTAGGACACTGTGACCTTTTCATTTGACGATGGCTTTGTCGGAGAAGGGCAGCCCTTGAACGAATGATACGCCCAAATGTTTCGTCGTCACCGCACAGAGGATGGCGGAGCAGCGAAATGGAAATCAGAAGGCAGTGAAATATTCCGCAGGAACTTGAGGTACTTTTCCGCAGCGTTGCAATCTGGAAGTAAATTTCGATAAATGATTGAATCGTTCAGAATGCCGGGCTGTAGGCAGGATGATTATAATTTGGTTACCTAAAAGTAACAGGAAATAATTTCGAATTCACTGAGTGATATTTATCACACTTGCTTACACAAGATGTGTCTTCAGTTACTCGTTTGGCGATAACAGTGAGGTTATTCGTTTGGAGGAACATTGACCCTACAGTTGCAATAGAGACGTAGAGTAGTGCAGAACGTGCTAAGTGCTGCTTGTGGTACCACTAATTTTCTTGAAAAGATTGTGTGCACTGTTGAAACCATGTTCGATATTAGTGCTAGCATTGATCACCACAATGTGCGGAAATTTGGCACACAAAACCGACAGAGATCTTGGATAATACACGCGATTCGCCAAAATTGAATGACTTTTGTGCATTGTGGTCTGTTAAAGTTCATTGGCCATTTTGTTTATGAGCGGACATGGAAATTACATATCTAGATATATTGAAAAACTACCTGATGTCACAACTTGAAGAGGACAGGAGTAAAGAGGACAGGAGTTTGCGGCGGCGATGGTGTGACGGTTAGCGTATCGGA
>BOPP01000122.1:698676-807683 GCA_017312745.1 Gryllus bimaculatus | reverse complement strand
CTTTTAGGCTTAAAAATTGTACAAGTACGTTTATAAAATAATTTTAACACTAAGAAAAGCGAGGAAAGTCGGGGCATAAAACGTCGCGCTCGATCCATAGCTAGTTGCATATGTGACTCCTCTAGCATATTCTGAAATTGAACTGAGCGAAATCTGTAAAACAAAATATCCTAGAATTCTCATTCCAACAGTAGACTGTTAAGTATATTTTCCTTCATTCTTATCATAATGACGGAACAAGACATTTGTTTATGCACTTCGGTTTATATTCTCCTTTCAAATCATTCTGTACATCAGTACACATATTTTGTACATAGAAACGCTGTCTCTCCCAACAACCTCACCAACAATTCAAAGGCTCATTTGCAGCTGCCTCGGAAGCATCCTGTCCTCAACAACAGCAACAACAACAACAACAAAATAAATATTAAAACATGAATGAACGCAATATAATAACATAGTCGACTCATCGCTGTTATTAAAACAAATATTAATGCTAGTTTGTTGTGATATACCCGTTTAAGGTTTAGATGCGATCATTCTTTACGTAAATATTTCATTCAAACAAAATATTACATCTATTCTTAAAGAAAATAAACAGTATAGTCATCAATTCAAAGGATTCGAATTCTGTAACGACACTATTCAAATAGCTAGGTAGAGTTCAGTTTCTGTCTGGAGGAGAATTCTAGCGGTCGACTACTCTGATCAGTAGTTTTCCTTGATTTCTCCGATCAGCACCAGACGAATGACGGAGCAGTATCCTAACAAATGTGCCACAGACCGCGCGCGATCTCTCCATTCCCATTCTTTGACCTAAGCTCACTACACACACTAACATATACTACACTACCATACATGCCGAGAGACCGGTCGGGAGCTTAGAGCTTGTCCTGACACCAGAGTGGGGCAAACCCCGCTAGCCGGCGGTAGGTCGGCGCCGGACCTCGCCACTCAGTGCACCGCCACTTCCCGAGCAAAAAACCTGCACTGCACTTACGGGACTAGTGCCCTTATCAGTTGACGCTCCCGAAATCAATTGTAGTCTACCAATCAATCAATGCTGTAACTATACAAAAATTCTCCTAATAATCTATTGGATTCGCATGGCACCGAGTCGTGGTAATATCACCATCAGGTGGCCACTCGCCGCGCTCTGGACTTGCGGGCGGGTTCGAGTAAATTCGGACATGCTCTGGATATGCGGGGGCTTGCCGTAAAAGGCCGCGGCATCGCTTTTGCCGCGAAGAAAACGAAGTGCGGTGTGAAGCATTTATGAGGAACATTAGGGGGGGGGGGCGCGACGAGCCCACAGAAGACCTTCACGGAAAAAAGGGCGCGCCCCCTCCCAAGCGAAAAATGTAGGTCACCGACGACCGCTTTGTTTTTCGTAAGTCAGCCCACCACTTCAATTGCGCCCAGAGACAAGCTATTGAAGCGCAGATGCACCGGTAAATACCGTTCTTTCCTACTTTTCCGTGTACGTACGCATATACGCAGTAATATATCTCCTATATTATTTCTGTACTATACATACCTTTTCGGCTCCCACACGCAACCAATCTTTATAAAAGCTGGTCCAGATGGCTGATATTGCTAAGGCAATAGTGTCGTATGGAACCTGGACCAAAGGATCGCGGGTTCGAGTCCCACGACGGGCATGGTTGTATTGCGTTCGTCCTTTCTCCCCTTATCATAATCATATTGTGTCATTCTCACAGTTACCATACCCTAACATGCAATAACGCTATAATAACGTTACTTTAATTACGTGACCTAGAAGTTGAAGCTAGTGACCTAAAAGTTGACCTAAAAAGAGATGAAAAAATCTTTATAAGTGAGTTTCCTAAAGAATGTGAATTTTACGGACACTTGACGAATTGCCCTTTGACTTTAAAATATAAAGTATCTGTTAAAAAACATTTAAATATTCATGTCAATTAATAAGATGCAAAGTTCATTTTGGGGTATTTTGTTTTTGTTTTTTTCTACAATTACAGAAATTAATTTGTTTGGAACATCTGTTACGCCGGTAATGTGCATATTCCACCGATTTGTATTCACTATTGTATTTGTGCGTCAATGTTCGTTAAATTACTTATAATTAAGTTTTCTGAAACCTAAGAAAAACTGTGAAAAAGAGGTTAAAATTCCGAAATTACAGTAGCGTCTAATCGCCATTTTCACAAAAATGACTCCAAATTTTTAAAAGAAATTGGCATTTAGAATGAGGTTTTACTGTTTTTTTAATAATCTGATAATAATATTTCCGTTCTACTTTTAGAACACCGAAAATTGAGAAAATTTGATAACAAATGAACATTGTGCGGCGATAGATGGCAGCTGGTAAGACTACGAGGCAAATCCGAATAGCTTGCCGAGACCAAAGGAAGTATGAAAACTAATACGGGAAAGTCTGTGCCATGAACGTCTTCACCACAAGCTTGTTTTCATTTGCGAAAAGTAAAGAAATGAAAGTTTACAGCTTCGGATCTGTGTTTTGGAACAAGCATACTTCAAAAGCCGCTGCAACACAGCTGTTGTCCCCTGGCGACACCCGACCAAATATGCAACGGACGCCAATTAGAAGTATTAGAATTTTTTGAAAATTAACTTTTTTGTGAAGAGGAGTGTGTGCCTTTATTATTTATAATACATAAAGAATACAAGTGCATTTTATAATTGAATGCATTTACGAACACAAATGCTTTAAACGTTTTCAAAAGAAGGAACTCAAAATCTCAAAAGTTTTCATGTGAAAATAGCTAAAAATTCAAAACCGCTCAAACGCTTTTTTCTGAAATGGGTCCACATTTTCCACCAGAAACATCTGTATGAGAAAAAGGTTTTGATATTATTTTATATTCTCAAAATCTCATTTCATTTAAAGTATGATTAACAAAAACTTGAAAAAAGAGACAAAAAAACAAGCGTGTTTTGTGATAAAACACAATTTTGCCAGTATAAATATTACAATAAATAATAGTAAATCATTGCATTAATGTAGAGATATGTTAATATATTTTTTACAAATATTTTTGATAATGTTATTTCATAAATGACTCCATCTCGTTACGGTTAGTCCTAACAGTTTCGTTCTTTATACTCTACTGAATGTAGGAGAATATATCTCATAAATATTTTTGATACGAACCAATCAGAAATATATTACGATTAAAATACATGGGCTGATACACTTTTTAGTAATATTAATTATAATCTTTGTTTCCAATCATCCGTTTCTAAATTGAGTGTTCGTCTTGCGCTTATCTTCGCAACCGCCTTCATGTTCACTCTCTGGAAAAATGGTAGCCAATCGCTGCGTCCGGCTTCCGTGCCCTGCCCAGCGCGCTCCGCAACTGCCCGATCATTTCGTGGCCAGTAGTGATAGGTAATTTGTGATTCGGGAACGATGTGCAGGTCGCACAGTGTGTATTGGTAATTGTTTTCGAAGTGACTTGGTGACAGTGGTTAGTGTTTAATGTAAAATAATTTATGGATCAAATGCGTGTGGCGTGTAATTAGGTCTAAAAAGGTTATCCAGAGTAATTTCAAGCCGATTAATATTTGTGCAAAGTGGGCGTGGGTGAAGATTTCAATAGCAAATTGATTTATTTAATAAATCCTGTGAAGTGTCACGTGGAATGTTGAGTAGCATTGAAGCAGATCTGTGATAGTTATTTTAGGAATAAAGTGTTAGGTAGAAATGGGTTTCCTGAAATGCATTATCCTGGCTCAGTGTTGTGGAGGGAAAAGTGAGCTCCAAGAATTGCGGAAATATTACTTGGTGCTTGAGTGTTCATGCTAAAAATTGTTTGATACGATTTCAAGAAATGGTTCGTGGGGGAAGTGCATGTGAAACTTCAGAAGTGTAAGTGTTGTGGTGTACTTTCTGTGCTTCGTATGTGGACTTCGTCACTGTGGCCTTGGATCTTCACGACGCCGTTTCTTCTCGTCGTTCCAAAATATCCCTTGTTCCTGCCAGGTGGTTAGAAAATTTAAAACGTTTAAAACTACGCATTTCAGATTTTAATGTCGATTAGTCACAAACAAAATTAAAAATGCCGGTTTATTTTTCCGTAGTCTTATTTTAAAATATTAAATAAAACTGAAATAAACATAATAGTAAGCTAATTAATAGGATCAATATTATTTGTAGATTAAAATTGCGTATTTATCAAGCTCTCAAATAAACTTTATCTTACAGAATTATTGAGAATTGGAAAATGTTGGCAGTGTAGTTCGAAATTATCCAAGAAATATAGTTGACGACTAAAAGCATTCTAAAAACGTTAAAATTTGAACCGAGAAAGTAAGTCATTGAATAGATTCAATATGCCAGGATATTAGAATATCAATAAATTACGATATTTAATTATCAACGTTGCGGATTTTAATTTTCAAGAATTTGGCAGAGGAAATACGTTGAATAGTTTACAGCTAGCACAGGGTAGAGAGGGTTCCAATCCACAGGGCAGGGTAGCATAGAACCCCTGGCAGAAGAGGAGCAACGCTTTGGCCTGACGCCGGTGGAGCCTGGAATCGGTGAGTGTTCTGGGTGGAGCCCGTCCCGTTCCGTCCCGTTCCTTGCCCTGTCCTATGCCCTGTGACCTTCGCAGTGTCCGTGGCAGCCCTAAGGGAGGCCAGGCCATTTGCGTTCCCTCTCCCGGCTGCACGAAGGATGACACAGGTCTAGCCACACGCAAACAAACCGACGAAACTGATGCAGAGAAAAGAATACAGCGAATATAAAGATAAAGTGAAATGAAAGGCGCATAAAAAATGCTGAGTGGAAACGAACTAATATGTAGGTTGGGAGGGATAATTCTTCCTCGTGCAGTCATTGGCTCCGCTCAGATAATTTAGGAGGATAATAGTCCGCCTTTAGTTTAATATATTCCTGGGTTACTGCAGCCTTGTATATTGAAATGAACTTCACCCACATTCAAATTTACTCTAGTTTCAATGAACTGAAGGTTAAGTTAATTTATTGGTGATTAAACTCTAATTTCAATGTTCATTAATTAAAATTTTTAATGTAATGTAATAACTTAATGTAAACTTAAGATAGGTCATTAATGCAAGCATCTTATTTATATTTAAAATGAAATTACTACAGTTCTATAAAAAAATTGTTTCCAATATAGAATTAGTTGAAGTTGTTGGATGTTGTTGAAGATTAGGATGGGCAAATGTAGGAAGGAGGCTGCAGAGCCCGGTTAGTCTGTAGTATTAGGGCGGTTTGCTTAGCCATATTATGCGATCCACTCCTGTGTTGGATTAACGCTCTTGTACATGGCATGCCTTCCGTCATAGAGATTGAAGGGGACCTTCCCTGGGTGGGAAACATGCTGAGCTGCGAGATGCCATTGCACTCGCAATTTGTATCGATCTGAATGGCAGGTGACCTCCCTCTGGACTGTAGTCTAGGTCGTCGTTCAGTAGGGAATGCCACTATGCCCGACTGTGAATGTAGGAGGGACACGCTTACAAGGTTTACAGGGCAGGGTGGGTAAGTTAAGTGCTAGGCAAAGTATTCCAATTCGATTTTTGTGTTATAACTTTAATATGTGTTTGCGACATTCCAATAAACAATTACTTCCAAGTATAAATATAAATACAAAAAACGCAACGAAGAATTGGAATACGCCTTCCTATCTGAAGGAAAACCGAAAGTCTGCCCATCTTTCAGTCGATCTTCAGTGGGAAAGTTTAGTTGGCGGACAGCACACTTAACAGGGTGGGAATTTTCGAAACGGCTAAAATGCTTATTTTTCAACATATAAATTAAATATAAACGAATTGACTTTTTTCTTACAGGATCATAAGTCCGCGTGAAACGTGGCAAAATTCAAATTTTAAAGTCCATTATACACGTGGCAAAACACGTAAATTGAAAGGAATGTAAATAGGACTCTTTAAGGGCGAGTTTAGTCCTTATATTAGTAAAGTCAATATATTTCTTTATAATTACACTAATTCTTTCTTTCAGCACTAATTTCGCTTTCTTTCAGCACTAATTTATTTTCATTTCAGCCTTGTTCTATTTCTAAACATTAGTGTAAATGAACTAAGAAATTTGAAAAAAATACAATAAAGATAATCGAAGATTAAATTTCCACCCGAATTTATTTCGTTCTTCCTGTGCTGGTGAATAGTTCAATACACGATTTCCAGAGTTAGTTTTACCTCTGTAGATGTATGTATTGATTATGTGAAGAACAGAGGTCTGTGCTCATATTTTTTGTTTCAGGTACTGTTCAATGTGATCAACAGACGTAATCATCTTCCCGATATAACAGAAAGTCTACATTCAAATACAAAAAAAAAGAAAGGCTAAAATGGACCATTTGGTTCTGAACAAGAGTGCTACTTAATTACGCCCAGTTTACCGAGATTAACTTTTTTATAGTTGTGGTAATGCTCGAGTGTAAGTTTGATTTCTTAGTATGGCTAGCAATCACTCAGAGATATTTCACTGATACAGATTTTCCTATCAAGAGCACCTTTTATAGTATACAAATGATTCTAAGGTATATTTTGGTACAACTCTTGAAACTTTTATTAATCGTTCAACTATGAATAGAAAGATAAGGTAGGTCTACTGGAGTTAGATAATACGTGCGCAAATAGAATGCCCCCCCCGTATGTCAAACGAACAAAACCTACCTTTGAAAATGCCTAAATTACTCGCACGTAAAATCTTTTTAATAAGAATATGTTAAATGTAAATTGACATCTTTGAAAATAAAGGATTAAATCAATAAGGTGTATTTTAAAAAATATCAAATTTAAATGTGCACATTTTTTTCTGATTGCAGGTTCTGAGTAACAACCACCTGCAGGAAGAGGGAGAACAAGTTTTGACTGGTTCTGCTTATAGTTTATCATTCACGTTATTCTAATACTTTCTCATCCAGTACTTGTCATTTAAGCCTTCCAGTTCAAAACAGGTCTGATCTTTCTACATATTGTGAGGAGTATTCAATTTAAAATTAGTTTCGACTCTCCTTCATCCAGCGGAAATAACCGTACCAATGAAGAGCTTAATTTTCTAATCTTCTTGTTAGTTTTGGAATTCCAGCTCATTCCTGTACTAAATCTTTGTCCAGCCTTAACTTAATTCTCTGTGCCACTTCAAAGGACACATTTCCGTTCCATAAATATTTTTCACCACACTGTGAAATACTTATTGTCTTAATGCATTACTTCGTATAATGTAGATCTTTGATCACAATTTCCGGAAATCTATTAATTTCAGCCGTTTTACGGAAAATCCTAAATTAAAGTACCATTAGTGTTTAATTCTTTGTTCAGAAGACCGCTTGTGAATTTCGCGAAATTTCAAAATTTTGAGATAAAACAAAAGGGAAATATTTCATCTGTCAATAAACAACAGTTGGAGCCCATGATTTCAAGTTTACAAACTTTTCAAAACTATTTAAAATGTAAGTTTTGTTGGAGGTTAACTCTCTCTCCGAATTAAATAATAAAAGTACTTTCAATTTTATTATAACTGTTCCAATGTTCCTTAACGAATGAATCAAATGCAATAGTTCTCTATCAGGCTTCTTCATATAATTTACCCCTTGCTGATAGTATAGATTATCGAGAAATGAAATGTTATTTGATCTGTCCGTCTTGAACAAAGGAATCAAGTTCTTTATTTTGGTGTTCTGATTAAATGTTCATGGCAATTTTTGGGAATAAATGAGGATTTTTGATATTTTTTTAAATCTTGTAGTTCTACAGACTGGTAATCTTCATTGTTTTAGAGTTTTAATCTAGTACAACTTTCATTTCGTACAGAAAAAATAATTTCACTGGTATCCGACGGTTCCACCAGAGATGGGCTTGCCACGTAATGGTTTCTTAAACGTGTAATTTTCGATACTATTGTGACGTCATGGATACTCACAGCGACCACAGACACAGAGCTTTCATATAACAATATTAGTTATTAACAAAGAAACAAAAACCAAATATGTACACTTAATATCTTACTTACACCCTAGCTCTGATAGACCTACTATCCCCCTGATCGGCGAGCGATCCAAACCCGATTGAAGATGGTTTTGATTGTGGCATTCGCCCAATTCCTACTTTTTGAAGCGCGCACAAATTCCTAGCTTCTGTGACAGGATGTCACGCGGGACACAGTCCGATCTGGCGCACCAACGGCTGGTTTGCCTCGATCGCAGGAGCGATCTTATCCGATTGAGAAATCGTCGTGAATCGTGGCACTCAACCACTCTTCACCTCGGAGCACGCACACAGCATCGCTCCCTGACCGCAGTCGCCCAAGGACATAAAAGTTCCGCCAGGCTTCGTCAACTAATGACTCCAGCCCGCGAGCCTGGCTCGCATATGCACCGTCGTGGCGCCAAGTTTTGTGGCACACGCACGAGGTTCTCCCGCTATCTCCAGAACCCACCACTGGCTCTGTACACGCTGTTAATAGGCGAGGCCCACGTGACCTACGTCACGCCACCCCCTCGCTTGTTATAACAGTGATAGGCCGGATGACTCCCAAAGCCTGTCTCCCGTTTCCGCGTTCTTCCCTTTACGCGAAAAACCCTACTTCCTGTGCTAGGCTAATCCTCTACCAAGCGTCCCAAATAGATGCCATGAAGCACGCTGGCTAATACGTTACACTATAGTTTTTTTTCATCAGTTGACTGCAAAAGTAAAATGCCACCCCGTTACCACAAAAGTAATGTTAGAAATGAGAGTTAACTGTCGAATAGATTTGAATGTTTGACGCACCTTCACTATTTTTTATTATGAAAACTAGCAGTAAATGTCTATTTTTACTTCTATTTGAGGTTAAAGAAACCTGTTAGAGATTGTTTTAGTATCGGATTAGTCTATGAACGCTTGGTTGCATATTATTATTTATTGAAGAAAGTTGGACAATATCGATAGGAAACGTGCGAGGTGAGTCATGAGAATGAAGTATTAAGAAATGCTCGTTCCTATTCGGTTTGGAGACAGTCATTCCAGATGTGTTTGTGATTTGTGATTGGAAACTTAAAATACTAATGAAATGGCAGAAGGCCTTCAAAACTGCGAAAGACGTCGGAATCGCCAGTGACTTGTTAAGGCATTTATCATCATTCACATCGACGTACTCTAAAAGTACGGATATAAAAATATATTTGGAGTGATTGCATACAACATTGAACTGAATTTGTCTCAAATTTACCGTTCAAATCATTGACTCGTTTTGAATTTATTTAAAAATACTAAGTGATTAAGAAATCACATTTCTTTGTTTAGGAATATTACTAATTGTTTCAGAACCGCAGGGACTACGATAACCTGCTACATACTACCATCCTAAACTGCGTTCGTGAAGACAGGGGTCCTAAAAGGCCTCAACAGCAGACCAAAAATGAACTGTAGTGCTCGGCATAATATGGGCGGGGCTGATCCTAATTACCATGTACTGCCTGCAGCATTGGATGAATGTGAGGGTTAGAGACTGTGACTCCATGGTTGTTGCGGCGTTTCTCATGAGAAGAGACTGAAGTGGCTAAAGGTGTGAGACTTGTAAACATGCAAATCCTGTAAACCTGTACGTCGCGTTTGGTATCACTGTCGGAAGACACGCACTTGTGTAGTGCAGATCATTGACCTCCAATTTTTGTTTCAGAAGGAGTTCGCAGTAGGAGCTTGGAATCATGCTGAAAATATGTGCTAAGGCAATGTTGTTAAATAGATAAAATATATATTAGTAGAATTAGTACTAGTATATATTAACAGGTGTGTTAACATTGTATGAAAGTTCGTTGCATATTTCAAGATGTCAAGTTAGTTTTATTTTCATACAAACCTTTTGAGGAACTGAACATTGTTGAAAATATTATTTTAAAAGTTGTATGAATACTCTTTACATTCTAAACGAATGAACAGAACGTACCGGGAAACGTAGGAGGGTTAAGATATCTCCAAATACTCTAAACTAATATTTATGTACCTGGTGCATCAGTTTTGACTTTAAGAGAATGGTTTCAAAATGCAAAAATTAAAACTTTTGAATGTTGTGATTCTTTTAAAATTGTATAAGCGTTTGTAATAAGTTTTGTCAACTTGAATTGTTCAATATTGCTTATTAAGACCATTATAAAATCGTAAATATAGAGTAAAATTAGTTATAAGAGATCTTATAATTGTAAGTATAAGATCAGGGGATCTGTCAAACCATGTGTAAATATTATTCCAAATCCCTGGAAAGTATTCCAAAATAGGCTAACTTCCTTAAGTATAACAATGTTCTTGTCCACCCACAAATGAAATAAAATTCATGTTATTCAAAACATCATATAAATTATAATTAATTAACTCTTCCCAAAACTTGAAGTGTTTGTTAATATTACTAAATTGTGTACATTAATTTGCTATATTCCTACGTAAAATATCCTTGCTACATAATCTAATTCGTGCCGAAACCTGGAAAGAACTGCGTCACCAAATGTAGTAATGAACGAAGAGTATTGGATTAAAGTCAAGGTAATAAATGTTAAGTTTAATAAATGGAAATTGTTTAAACTGTTTAACTCGACCAAGCGAAGTATAGGACTGAAGAGAGATAGGTGAATCTGAGAACTAAAAAGCGTTATATTTTCTAAGAAACCGCTCCAAATTTTTTATTTAAACTTTTGGTAGGGATAGTGCTAAATGCACTCGATAAGAGGACATAAAAGCAATTGCTCTGCACTTTTTTAATTTACAAAAACGTATGTTCTCTCACGTTGATATTTTTACTATCGTAAATTTTACATTTGAGTGCATATGCTTTAAAGGTTATATACAGTTTCTCGAAAACACAATCGTTTTTTGAAGACAAGCTCAAAATACCGCATTTTCAGAAACCATTTTGTTCAAAAGTGTTCCAAATTTTTTTTCTTCATACTTTTTGAACGGATAGTGGTAATTGCTCTTTGATATGGCGTAATGTTAATTTCAGATTTTTTGTTTTTCAAAAATTACAAAAATATATATTTAAAAGATCCCTCACGCCGTTAATATGCACATTTCCACCGATTTGTATAAAAGAGCTTCAAAATTCGAATTTACAGTAGGACTCAAATGCAATTTCTTAAAAACAACTCGGAATGTTTCGAAGGAAATTGCCATTTATGACGATGTTTTACTGTTCTTCCATGCTCTTAAAATATTCCCTTCTATTAGGAGATAGGAATATTAAGAAACTATTTAAAAAAATGTAGTTTAAGCGACGATAGATGGTAGTAGGGAGGAGTATGTAGCAAGTTCGTATAGCTAGACGAAACCAAAAGAAATATAAAACTAATATGGGAAAGTCTGTGCCATTCTGTTACACCAATTTGTGATTAGTAGAGTATATCTGGAGATACAGAAGAACCATTTCATAAATTATTTATACCGAACGGATATGTGCGGTGAACTATTTTAACTGAACACAAATTTTACATTTATTTAGTTGCTTATCATTCAACCACGTCTTATAACCGTTTAGATCTGCTTAAAGATTCGCTCAGTTCTAAGTATTTATCAGTACTTTCATTCCGTCAATTCGCATGCACACGCACAGGCACTGTCGGTACTCGAAAAATACTTTATTATGATGCTGCTATTGTGAATAACATTAACGTATCTGTATACGCAATAATATTCGTTCAACAAAATTTTATATTTGATGAGAAAATTAATTTAGTTTTGTGGGAAAATATTTGCTTGTTTGAATAACCTTGGTCGTTTTACCAAGATCGGACAATGACGTCATAAATTGGAAAAATATAGTTATTTCCCCATTTCTCTTGATAACTTGCCCGATAGTTTGCAATGCAATTTCACATACGTTATTTTTTGCTATTTTATGAATATACCTCATGACTTACGTAGCGTTACGAGAGCTGAGATGGAGGATGAGATACTTGGTGTGAACGCAGCCATAAGAGTCTACTGCAAATAACCTGGAAGAGAAGTTTGTGTTTACAAGATACCTAGTAGGGTGTTGATTTTCTAATTTATGTTCGTTGCATACATATTGCAGTACGTATTGCAGTAAACAAAAGCCAAGTCAATTTTCCGTAGCAGTGGTGAGTGAAGCAAACGGTTAGAAACGTGTACGGGAAACTCACGCAGAGTTAAGAGGATCGAATATGTTTATACTACACAAAACTATGGGAGTTTGTTGCCTCTGCACGTTTACATTAATAAGATACACAATGCGATGATTTCCCCACGCTCTGAGATCTGAGGATATACGAAACTGCGATATGTATTACTAGATATTTTTGATGCTCCAAAGAAAATACATATAATAGATATTTTTAGTGAGTATTTAAAAATGGAAAAAATAGTTTTTAATAAATGGTGTGAAAAAAATGGAAGCTTAAAATGCAGCTTTTAAAGCAACTAAAAAAATTGGCATGTGGCTGAACATAATTTTCAGGTCTTTCAGAATTAATTGTTTTTTAGAGTTTTTGCTTATTCCCTATTGAATAAAGTGGATTGACTTAATGCACACTTTGGAATCTTCATGAAAAGGTCTGGTTGATATTTTACATCCTACAAAATATGTTTTGTTTCTTTATCTACTCTCACATTTTAAACTATGATTGAGACAATAAATTCGAAGATTGTCAAGGATAATTTGTATTTGAACTATTTACAAAACGTAATTTTAATCAAAACGTCTTTTTTTACAACAAAACGTGCCGATGACGGAATATCAATTTTTTGTTAAGGAAATAACAAAATAGGAAAATATGAAATCCGATGATTCGAAGTAGAATGACAAACCTGAATAACATTTTACTGTTTCCTAACGAAAATAAAGTTAATATTGCTTGATTCCGAATTTCACGAATTATACGAAAGGTTAGAGTAGTTATGTTATTTCTCAGTCCTTTTTTTTCATTCCCATCTTCCAATATATATTTCTGAACATTTTCTTATTTCCCTAAAATATCCCCCGACTCTTCCCCTTGCACCCTGTATGTTTCCTCTGTTCGATCGAGCTGCTGTGAGGGGAGGGCGGCCTGGAGAGCGGGGGAGGAAATGGCGTGTCCGGTGCCCCCTGCTGGATGGCGGATCTGATTAGGGCCTAATTCGACTTCTCAGAGCGGTTCCGAGACGGGAAGCGGAGGCAGCTGGACGGGTCCAGAGAACGCGCGAGGGTGGAAAGTTACCGAGCAAAACGGGGCGAAGGCCTGGGAGAAGATTGATTGATTGTTACTGTGATTCCGGGCACGTCAAAGGGGCCGTTAGTACCGTAAGTGTAGCGCATACTTTTGCTCGCAAAGACGCGGTGGTCCTTCCCCCGCTGTATGACGAGATGCGGCGCCGACCTACCGACAGCTAGCGGGAATTTCTCTAACCAGGTATCTCCCACCAGCGGGGCATCTCCACAGAAAGGCGAAGCTTTAAGCTTCCGACCAGTGTTGTAGTGTAGTAGATGCTAGTGTAAGTGTGTGGTAAAGGAGAGGATAGGACAAGGAAAGCTGCGCGCGGTCCGTGGCCCGTTTTAGGTACTGCTCCAGCATTCGTCTGGCATTGATCGGAAAAACCACGGAAAACTATCGACCAGAGCAGCTGGTCACTAGAATTGTCCTTCAGACAGGGCATGAATTGGACACAGATATTCAGCAAGTGTCGAAAGTGTGGCAGCGTCTGGACTCGAATCCTAGTACCTCCCGGGCAGAGGGACTGCAGTAACGTCAGTTGATGCTCTGAGCCAGCTCTCCCGGCGCTGGGGAAGACGGAGGAAGAGGTGGGTTAGGAGGCGCAGGCGTCTGATAGTGAAATGCAGTGAGAGGGGAATGTGGTGTGATGGCAAGGCGCAGGGCGAGACGAGAAGTGTCAGAGCAGGACAGGGCAGGAAGGCAGGGCGGCGCCAGGCGACGGTAATAAATGAAGCACATACAAGCTAGGATGCCAGATGGAAAAGGACATCGAGGGAGGAAAGAGGCTTGGACTGGAGGGAAGCGGAATGGAGCGGGGAATAGCCATATTCTCAAGGAGTCCAGCAGCGGGTTGTGGAGGGGGGGGGGGAGCGAGGGATGCGGGATCGGGAAGAGTTGCAAAGAGCAGCGTCGCCCCTGTGGACTCGCGGAGACAAAGTCAATTGGCCGCCCACTTCCGACCAGGCTGCACCTGCCTCGAGACGAGGAAGCGACCTTCATCATCGACCCCCCCCCCCTCACTCTCACTTCCTTGCGCTGCCCGCTCCACCCCTCTCCCCTTCCTTTCACACACACACACACACACACACACTCGTTTGTTCGTTTGTAGCTCAATGTCACTCAGGTAATTCACCTCTAAATTGCACAGAGAGTAATGGAAATTCTCTTCGAAGTGAAAACTGTTAACGCTTATTGCGCAAACAACTGACGAATATTTTTATATTTCAAAGAACAGATGTTTTTTAAGGCATGACTTAACGCTTTTTTCAATCAAATTGTATTTGTTTATATTTTGTTTGAAAATGTTACGGCAGTTAATAGCGGGATATTTAAAAAATCTGTCCCTAAAGTACATTTTTCAATATTTCTTTGTGGAATATTAACGTGACATTTTCATTTTTCAACAGACCGATATAAAAATAGTTTTGTTCGTAATTCCTTATTGTAGCGTTACAAATCAGGTCAATTGTATGGGCAACCCCACTCTAGGTGCTCGCTTCCCTCCTCGGATCCGCGACAACTGTAGGCGCGGTTATGGGCGAGACTGGTGTGTTCGATCAGCTGAGATGGTTCAGACGAACTATTTTCCACTGTCTCTAACCGCGAGGCCCTAGTGTTGATGGCGGCGAATTTTCGACACTAGCTAAATAGCTATTATCGAATTAAACCGCTATCTGGAGGAGGGTTCTAGGAACCGGCTGCTCTGATGGGTAGTTTTCTGTTCAATACCAGGTGAATGCCGGAGTATTCTTAACCACTGGCCCACGGACAGGAGCGCGTTCTTTCCTTCCCCTTCCTTATCCCCTCCTATCCCATCTCACACGCGCACATACATGCCATACGTCGGGATCTTAGAGCTTGTCACGGCTGGAGCGGTGCCTCGTTGGCGAAGATACCAGGACGGGGAATCTCCCATACGCCTACATATAAGTCGGCAGCTAATTAGAAGTTCTAAGGGGAGAGGGGCACAGACAATTCTCGAGATATAACATGCACTACACTTGCGGGTCTAATGATCATAACTGTTACTGTCCTTGGAAACAGGAACCTATCAATCAATCGATCAGATCAATTCTCGTCACCTCTGAAAAAAATAATCCACTAGGAAATTAAACCTTCCCGACAACCCACACACATTCGTAGTTGGGAGAAAAGTCTGCCACGGATGTCCGTAGGTACGAAGAGCGATCTAGGTAACTCAAAAGAGCCGTTATCCTCTTTATCAGGAGATAGTGGTGTGGCATTTAGTTTCGTGCCTACAGAATTATACAGCTGATGTGATACGACTTACTGTATCATGACACGCGTAGACTTCGATCCGCCGTTTTTCTTTTTTTTCGTTCCAGCTCTCTCTTCTAGAGCGATTTTAGGAATTTGCGAAAGTACGCAATTTTTTCCTTGCCTGTCGCCCCTGCACTAACGCGGCCCCCGAGTTGCTCCGCCGTCGCCCCAAAATCCACAGCGGAAGGAAGGCAGCCTGCATCCGCCTGAGCTCTCATTCAGCTGCGTGGCCCCGAGAGCGGAGAGTGGCTGTCGAGAAGCTCGTGACGCGTATCGATCTATCGATGGATCGATTCCCGATAGGAAGCGTCGCCTCGGCTCGAGACGCCGCGTGGGTAGGAGTGGGAAAGCGTTGGGGCGTTTGCTTTGGCTTCTCAAAACACGACACACGTCGTTCTTGTTAAGGCTTCGAAATAGCCTGTTAGGTTTGACAGAGTATTTCAAGGCACTAATGATGTGAGAAGATCAACATGTAAAGAGGATCCATCTTGTTTGAAGCATTATAACGATGTGGAGAGCAGCGTGAAGATTAAAAACCTTAATCCAATAAAATAAATGCCATACATAAGTGTGAACTTTCTGATTTAGTAAATCCGTATAAAACAGTGATATGCATCTACGCGTTAAGAACCATAGTCTACGTCTACACGTAAACAACGCGTAGAAAACTTACATCGTGTAAACAACAATAATCTATATTTTTGTGGCGCAGGAGCGGATTTGCGAGGGCCAGGCTCCGCCCTCAAAGTCAACATTTCTTGGAAATGATTAAATATTAATAAATTGTGTATAATTATTATACTCAATTTATCCAAAGCAGTACTATATATTGCTAGAATCGCATCAAAACGAGTACTACTATTACTAAGAATAAACATTTTTTTAAAATTTCAAGTTAACATTATTTTGCTTAAAAAATATTTATGTGCAGGTGACATCCATGACTGAAATTGCCTTCCTCTCCTGTGAAATACTTACCGGGTCCGTCTCTCTTGCGGAGCAGAGGTCGGCGGCATGACCAGGAATCTGCACAATATTTCTGCGCATTGGGTTGGCGCGCTTGGGAGGAAAGAGTCGGATGCAGAGTGGTCTGATGTGCAAGTTGAAAGACGTTGCTGGTTTCATGAAGTGGTTACGGAAGTTGTCATTTGTTCAGCAGGAGTGGAATATTTTATTTGTCTTATTAAATTGAAAATAAAATTTCTAATATTACATATCAACATGCTTCAACTATTACTACTTATTATTTTACTTATTACTTGCTTTTTTGATTATACGATGTGGAAAAATAAATCGTCTTCACAGATTGGTCTACGATGTTCGATGTTTGTGCGGGCATGCACAGTTTACGTTGCCTACGTAGTCTACAAGTAAAAAGAGTAATGTAGATTATGTGTAGAAAACACGCATAGACGAAAAATTATAGTCTACGGCGCAGTTCTAGTATAATTACTGAAAAATAAGTTGCAATTAACTGCCTCATTAAAAATATTCAGAGATCATCTCTTGAACGTAATCTCTTGATTGCTATTTAACAAAAAACGTAAGCATGTTGCATATTAATCGAAATCACTGAAGAACAAATAAAAATAGATGTTTAAAAAAGTGTCGCAACAAAACCATGCAGAAGATAATTAAGTGAAGTGAACCGGTCACTGTGATAACTAATTGAATAATATATATTTATTTACAGCAAAAAACCATAAATTTCCACATATCGGTTATTGGTTGAAACATATGAGGTTTAGGAAAACATTATCCTAGCATAACCATTTAGAATACGTTTGAGTATGGCTTGTTAACCTTATAGAATGAATATTAATTGAATACTGAATACTGAAATTATTAATTTGTAAATATTTACTGTATTTTGAAATTAAGTGGACATTAACAATATTTTTATCATCAAGCTAAAAAACTTGGATTTTTAAACAAAATAGACATATTAATATTGTACGGAAGTTTATTAGCAATAAAAGAGCCAAAAAACTTCCAACAGGTTTCGTTGACTTTTGCTGACATGGGATTTCAAGGTTTATGTATCTTTATTACAGTTCAGTTGTAATGAGAATAAACAGTTCTCACATTCATAAATGGTTTAAGAAAAATGAATCAAATAAATGCTAATAAAGGTACAATAATAATCGCAGAATCTTGTGCAAAAAACGAATGGATAATACAGTTTTAATGAAAAACAGTAGAACCAATAGATCGATAACATTGTGTGGTGAATTGTATTTTTTCCAGTTTATTTTCGAATGCTAGATGCACCTTTTATCCCACTATTGGCTTGTAAAGGCCGGGATGCGCCTTATTTTGCACAAAATGTTCATTAAGAAAATGATTTACTACGCAGTACTATGTAAATATCGTATTAAAGTTGTATATCTGCTAATCCTTCCTCCTTGATTGAGAATTTATGTGAATTTACGCACAACCGAAGTCTGTGTTTGACACTCACTGGGTGTACCGGGGAGGCAAACTTTTCTTACTTACACACACACACGCACGCACGCACACGCGCGCGCGCACAAACACACACATACACTCTCACTCGAGCATGCACGTGCACTAGAATTCGTGAATTTTTGGCAGTAGCATTCTGCGCGTAGTATTAAACAAGACTATTCTGATTCCAAGAGATTATCTCGAAGAACACCTCTCTTAAAGTTTTTTAAAAATAAATATTGAGAGTAGTATTTCATATGATTCAATAAGATTTCGGGACATTTTTCTCGTACAATGTATCGTTTACCTTCTTCAAAGTAGTATTTGAATAATAAGGTGTAAAAAATAAATATTTATTTTCATACCATTCCTATGATGAATAGGCCGGTAAGAACCAAGTTCACGTACCTGAAACAGAAAATATTTTTTGTGAATTTGCAGGGATGTACGTTTCATAGAAATACATCAACCGTGCATCGATTAAATATACAAGATTATAGTGTATCATTTCCATGAAAGATTGTGGATAGTAATGTATTTTCTGAAACTTAATTTCACTAACAAACTCTCTGGTAAAAGACATTATGTAAAATACCAAAACATTGCCGTTCAGAATAGTTTCAAAAACTGTTTCACTCTAGTAAAAAACAAAGCTTTAAGAAGATTTAGTGGTTAATGAATCCTTTAATGAGTATTGTACGAAATACAGTAAACATTTGAATATTGTTAGGTGTACAACAAATTGAAGATTTACTCATTGTCAACCTACTAAATTGCGTTACGATAAATCCGATTGTTTGTCAAATGTATGCCAAGAAACAACTTCCAACATCCTGGCTCAGGACATCAATTGGCGTCACTGCAGTGCCTCTGACCGGAAGATCTAAGGTTCGACTCCCGACAGTGACAGAACATCAAGATCAGAGACACTGCAGTGACATCAGTTCATTTTAATTAACTAAAGAGCTTGGATCCAAATAGTCCTCTACCACGTAGACTTCATTCTGGGAAATAAAATAAATGTTTGATTCCGACGTTCCTGGGCCCAGAGTAAATTAAAAACATCTCTGTAGAAGAGGGTCATTTGTTCCACCACCACTACATTACTCGCATAAATATAATCCTCGACATGGAGAGTGTGTCAGTAAGATTGAATTATTTTTTCAAAAATGTGACATAGGGTCATCTATAACCGAGACCTTCAATTGCATTCCTGGATCGACCAAATTAATTACTATTCAAAAGGTTACAACAAACCACTTGGTCACGATCAATTTGAACAAGTGTTGTAAAAATGAAGAAATAGATCAATGCAGGAGTACCGAGAGAAAAATACTAATCGATAAACCCTTCTCAAGTTAAATAATGAAATTCCAGACAAATCGCAACGAATAGCTCTCTTTCGATATTCTCTTCGTCAACGGTCGTTCGCGGGTCGACAGTGAAGGGCAATTGGTCTGGAATCAAGTCCTCCTCATCCCTTCTCCACAACAAATAATCATCGATCAGCTTCCCCCACCCCCATCCCCACTCACACCCCCTCCGCGGAGCGCCACTTCCGCCTGTCGCCCGCGATTCCGTCCTTCATCCGTTCACTTCCGCCGCGCTCGCCTCGCGCCCGCTTCTGCCGCCGAACAAAAGCGCATCGAAGCGCGAGCCGCTCCGCTTTTGTCTCGCGGCGAGGAGCCAGCTCCCCCGAGCCCGCGCTTGTTTTCGGAAGTTGGCCGGGGCAAACACCGATACGCCCCTTCCGCGGATCCGGATTCCTCTATGTGCTCGGTAGGTCCAGAGCAATGACTTGTGATACGCAAGGCCTTCAAAGAAACAAAAGTGATGCTCAATTAGCGACTCTGACTTTGAACTTAAACCGCTATGAAGTCAAATGAATTTTATAATTTGTATGTGAATAGTAAAGGGATTAAGTATAATGTGCTTTTGTCTTGCATTCTTAAACAAAGCTCAAGAACTTCTATTTTATAATAATATTTTCAATTATTGACCAATATTATAATAGTACTATAAATAATCGTACGTTAAATAACGACCTTTTCTATTGCAATAAATCGTCTATAATCTGACAAATAATGACGTTTTTGTATTTTACGGTGCAGATGATTGAGTCATCACTTATCAGCTAATCTCGGCGAGAGAATCGTGGGGAGGTAAATGTAAATGGAACAGCCGACCACAGTTTTCTCTCACAGATGTCAAATACCCAAGTCGTTACAAAGTTATTTCGCAAAAATAAGTTTGATTTAACATTATAAACTATTTGCATAAACTACTATTATTGACTTATCTACTATTGTTATTTATGGAATTTACTATTAACTATTATTGTAGAAAGTAAGTAATAATTCGTATGGCTCAAGTGTACTGGAACATCAGTTCAATGTGTGCCCGCACACATTTAATTTCAACTTTGCTTTTAGGTATTTAATTGATTTTAAAGATTTTAAACATTTGCAATGCTAAAATTCGTTTCGAGCTGTGTTAGTCTATTTAAATTTTAAGTCATTTTGTATGCGAAAAAGATTCGCGGTTTCTTACACCAGACTCACTGTTACAAATAAAGAGTTTGCCTCTAATCATGGCCCTCATCGAGTTCATTTTCAGATGTAAAATCAAAAAGGTTGTAATCTAACATCTCTGGATACTGAGAAATTAAATATTTTTGTAGTATAACGACACTTGTTACACCAGCATTTTACTATCAACACAAAATGTAGTAATTAAAATAGAGTACTTTAGTAGGATTAGCATAGGACAATTTAGATCCGCGCCATTCAATTACTTTTTGCACAGTGCCAGTTTTAAGTAAGAGAACTTAAAAAGGCGTTGAAACAATTAATGGGGTACAAATCTGTATTTGAGTTAATAAGCAATCTAACGATTATGTCCGTGCTCTTCAATATTGAACACCTCAAATATATTCGGGCTTCTTTCGTTACTCTTAATGTATGTTTCGTTGATTGGTTGTTTCCGTTCACGTCATTAGTCCCGTTAGTGTAGTGAATGTTTTATCCCGTGAGGTGGCGATGTTCCTTGCTGGGTGGTGGGATACAGCGCCAACCTACAAGTCGCTTTGATCGGAATTTCGCCTCCAGGTATCTTCTCCAGCGAGACTCCGCCCGAAACTCGACAAGGTCTCATCTCTTGAGTGGCAAATGTGGGAGTGTTGCCATATAAGTGGAAATGTGTGCACAATTAAGTAAAAATAATCCAATTCGAATTTTCGACGTTCACACATGCTGAGATTTGTGTAATTATAATTAATATTAATGTAAAATTACTTAGCGTTAATCAATTGTTATTCTCTATATTACATATTGACAAAAGGTGATTTTTCATATCATTCACAACCAAAATATTTTTTGTCCGTGGCAAACAAAAAGTAACACGCAATGGGCATCTATCTATCTAGATTGTTGTTGTTGTTGTTGTTGTTGTTGTTTTTGTTGTTACTACGAGGAATTTACCCTGGCATTATTAGATCATTTCAACTCAGAGAAAAAATTATAAAATTTCAATCGAACTCTGGAGCATTCGATAAAAAGCCGAAGTGAAGTTACATCATATAACGCGGAAATTCAATTAACAAGGACTCACATAATTAAAGATTGTGATTGGGTGTTACAAAGGCGGCGAGGCGTTTCAATACAAATCGTATCTTGACATTCTGACATCTCTGTCAGCGTGCCTTCTCACAACTCTAAAGCTTTACGAGATCTCTCGATTCCGCCGATTTATTGGCACATCAATGCTATTAATAACGAAAGTTGACTAGCTCGTCTTGCAATAACATGCGGTAACCGAAAGCCTTGATGAAGTTAACAATAGACAATATTAATTATTACGAGTATTAAAACAGGTAAAGTGAGCGCAAAATTCAAAAAAGTCCAGAAAATTTGTAAAGGAGTGTAACAATTGAATAGCTATGTTCAGTTATTTTGGATTTCTTTAGTATTGTGCCTATGCTAGCTGTTCGTTTTAATGTAACTTAATTATTATAATTGATTATCAATATTTTCACTTATAAGTACATGATTTTTATAATTTATAAAAAAATATAAAATGACCATAGTTAACTTAAACGTTAATTGGGTGGGTATTTTAATTTCCTTAGATAATTTTGATTTTGCATTCCACAAAAATTGTTCACATTGATTTACATGTAATGAAATTCATTTAAATTTGATAACTTTTATTATTGTAATTTTAAAGAACTTCGATAATGTGAAATATCTCGATTAAAATAGCACTGTTTCCTGTTACAAAACACGAGAATATTGTCGTAAATAATGTAATTTACATTATTCCATAAAATGAATACAATTATATATATATTAAAATAGTTATGAGAAATGTAATAGTAGTAAATGTGAATCCCTCAAAACGATAATTTGAATTACCTTTAAATTCTCAAACCTTATTTAAGAATTTTTAAAACATTTTTATTACATTCATTGACAGAACCGAATATAACATCATAACATTATACTTCATATCATAAATTGTCATAAACTGTGGCTTTACATTTAATTACATTAACATGATGTGAAAGTCTACGTTTGGTACAATTATTGATGCGTGGGTTTCAATGTTATAACAGATCCTTCTACTTCTACTTCTACTTCCAGTTCCAGTTAACTTCTGATTAAAATATTTTTATATATTATGTTACGAACGATTACGGAAGCGTTTGTTTATGGCAACGAATTCTTAATGTAATATTCGTTCTTTCGGAGGTTTTGAATTGGAGTTCCGCTGGTGGCGGAATTAAATACAATCTAAGAAGCTCGTTTGATATTAGTGATCTGTTTGCCTGGCCGATGTTTACCGTGGTTCTCTGAAATCAATTTCAGGCTTGTTTAGGACTTGCTTCCAAGCAATGCCGTAGCAAAGAGACCACGGACCGCTCGCATTCCTTCCTTTTCAACTGGTACTCGTCATACCCTCAGAGCCAGTACTCGCGGAACTCCAGTATTCGCGGAACTTGAAAATCATTCGGAGTTCAGAATCAAGATACCAATTGAATAGTTCCAACTCAAATCCTTTCATCACCAAAAACTATAGCCGTCCTATCAGCGGCTTCGTCGCAACCTAACTCAACTGGGTAACGGTTATTCATCCCCAGCGCGCTCGTCGCCCCGTATCAGCACCAGCGGAGCGAGGACGGCGCCGCGGACGAGAATGGGGGGGGGGCGGAGCGAGCGAGGCGCAGTTGAGGCAAGTTAGCGGGGCGCCGCGCCCCTAAATCGCAGCTGGGAGGATTTAGGTGGCCTTTTGTCCGCAGGAAGTTGGCAGCCGCCGGCGTGGCCTGGCGCGTGGGCGAGGGGGGGTGGTGGAAGGGGGCAAGGCGGCGGATAACTGCGCAGCCGGGCTGTAATTGAGGAGAGAGGGAGGCGGGTGCGCAAGGCGGAGGCGGCGGAGATAAAATTAATGGAATAGCGGAGCGGGGTGTTCGAAAAAAAAGCCTTGGGGCATTCTACGTTCCGTTTATGGGTTTTAGCAGGTGGGCGCGTCGTTGCAGAATTCGCGGTAAGATTACGTTGCGAAAAAGACCTGGGGATTAAAATTGTAAAAAGGTGGAGATATTTCAACTTAGTTGTTATAAAGCCGTGAGTTAAAACCTAGGGACATTTATTATTCGCCATACTTTCTAGACAATGGAGATTTGTTTCAGTTTCATGTAGTATCAGAAAGTCATGATTGAAGGGTCAACCGTGTAATAACTACGCAGGCAATATAGTTCTAGTAGTAATTGGATATTCGACGTAGTTTTAATAGTTCGTGGATGGAAGCGGCATCGCTTCTCCTTGATAAAATGTAATAATAGTAGTTAATGCAATTAATTGTAACGTTTATATGGTTTGTGTTATTTGTAATATTAATCTTTATTGCATGAGTATATATTTTGACAACAAGAGACGTTAGGAGCGTCAAATGTTTTCGAATGCAGTAAAGCAACAATATAAACGAGTTGCATACGCTATTTCTTGCATAAATTTGTAAGAGAATTAAACTTAATTTTGCGCAACAACTTTCTTGTGACGTCTCGGGAATTTGCTATCTGAGAGAGAAAGCGATGGTCAGATGCTCCGTTTCCCTTTAGCTCGCCACGATTTTTTTGCTGCGACTGGATGAACATGTGATGATGCAATCATTCGTGCCAAATATTGTGAATCATTAGTGCCGAAAAATACCCGATTACATACATAATTTCTTGCCACAAAAAATTTCGTTTGTAATACTGGTATAGAAAAAAACTTTGAAATTCAATTTTGTAATAAATTTTCCTTTCATCAGGTCAAATGGCAAAAATATCTGGAAAGTAATCGAACTGATACTGTTATAGATTAAATTTATTATATTACCCAATATAACATTTTTAAACATACTCATAGCTTTAATTTTTTTGAAATACTCAGAATGTCATATCTATAATGATAAGGTACAGACATTATTCTAATTTATGAATATCTGAAAACGAGAATAGCACAATAAATTGAGTACTTTAAAACATTACTTCACTAACGATGACACATCATTATGTAAAATAATTTCCACACACCCTGAATATGTATAGTGGCATAATATTTCTGATCATTACGAGAAGGTCCGCTCGTTTCTCTTTGGAATATCGCAAGCTCTTCCCTGGAGGCGGGGAGTGTGTGGGGGGGTCGCTCATAAACGATCGATGAGGCCGTGTTTGAGCTCTTAATAGAGGCGGGCCCATTCCGTGTGTCCGCATCTAGATAGCTGCGAGCTGTCGGCGTCAATTATTTTAATGGCGCGGCGCCTGGGCGGTGGGCGGTGCGTGGGCGCGGGAACGTCTCTAGCGCCGGTGGCCGCCTCCGCCATCTCTTCTGCCACCTCATCTATCGCCTCCGTCCTCGTCTGCCGCCTCCGCGTCGGCCATCTCCCCGCCCAGCATATCCTCTGCCACCTCAGCTATTGCCTCCGCCCTCGTCTGCCGCTTCCGCTTCACCGCCTCCGCCATCTCCTCTGCCACTACAGCCGTCCCCTCCGCCTACTCTTCAGCCACCTCGGACACCGTTGATACATCCCCTTACGAGTTCGCCGCTGCCTCCATCCTCCATCTCCTCCGCCCTTGCCTTCCGCTACGACTCCATCTCCCCCTCCACCATTTCCACCTCCTCCTCCCCCGCGTCAACAGTTGTCCTTCCTCTGCACTCGTCTCCTCCTCCACCACCACCACCGCCACCACCATCTCCACTGCCGCCGCCGCCTCCTGCTCCTGCACCATTGGCATATTGCATTTGCGTCGTATAGCCACGGTTGACATTAGCGGCGGAGTTTAATGATGTGTCACCCTTTAACTGATGCATTGCAGTCTGTTCCAAACGTGTATGCAAGCGATCGTAACATTAGGATAATGGGATGCGTTATGCGGACGTTCTGTTTTGAGATAACATGCAAGTTTGAAAAAATAGGATTATATTTATGAAAGAGGTTATTGGTTTAATGGGGATATTGTCTAAACCCACGTGATTACATTGTACAAATGGAATAGTTGTAGAATATAAATGGCTCCGTATTCATCATGCGTACAATCGGAACCCCCCAAAATAGGTTCATGTCGTTCAGACTTGTTCTTGAAGACAGTAAAGTTACGGAGGTTTACAAATATTATAACAACACCATTACTTTTACCGGAAATATATTTCAAGTGTTTTATATTTTTCAAGATATGTAAGTTGTAATTTATGGAAAAGAAATCCAACGGTCCACCTTAACTTGAAAACCTAATGGTTGATTCATTGATTGATTGATTAGTGATTTCGGGCGCATCAAAGGCTAAAGTCATTATTCCCGTAAGTGTAGTGCATGTTTCCGCCTCGTGATGTGGCGGCGGTCTTTTACCGTTGGGTGTTGAGATCGGGCGCTTCCCTCCTTTCGATACCGGAGTTTCGCCAACCAGGTAACTTCCACCAACGGGGCACCGCGCCAGCCAGGACAAGCTGCGCTCCCGATCAGTCTCCTTGTATGTGTATTAGTAGTGCCTTTAAGAGTAAGTGTGTGTGTGTGTGTGTGTGTGTGTGTGCGTGTGCGTAAAGGTGGTGATAGGGTAAGGAAGAAGAAGGAAATATTGCATTCGGCTCGTGGCCGTTTATTACGATCACAGCAGCTGGTCACTAGATACAAGTATCTCCTCCAGACAGATACTGAATTCGACCTGGCTCTCTAGCTATTGTCGAAACTTCTGCCACCGTCGGGACACGAACCCCAGGATCTCGCGGCCAGAGGCAACTGCAGTGACGTCAATTAATGCCTTGGATCATCTATCCCAGTGAAAACTTTATGTATCGTGTATAATTCTATAACTAGAAAAGTTTTGAAAACTATTTTGGGTTCGTGCTAGGCAATAGCTGATCATTATGTTTATATACATACACTCACTTATCTTTGCATTTGAAAACATTCTTACAACTTAAATAACGCACCATTTTCGCATCGCGAACTATAACCTCACTTCTCATGCTTGTTCGCGCTAGACAATGAAATGTTGACTGCTTTCAATGTATGGATTACAATTCACACAATGAAATATTGAACAAATTACGACGGTTAAGCGTTTAACTTAATTTAAATGTTTGAATAAAATATAGTGTTTTTACTATAAAATCTGTTAATTAGGGCGAGTGAGAATACATCTATTCTTACTTGACTCTCTCGGAATGGCAGCGTCCGCACAGTTGCGAATGTTTTGTGCGTCGTACTGCGACTTTACTCCGATTGAAATTTTGACGTTGGCAAATTTTCTTAGAACACGTAATCTCCCGGACATGTAGGTATCTATTGACTCCGATTGGGGAAGAATACGGTTCCGAAAATATTATCTTTTAAGGTCCATTCAGCACAAAATCCTTTCTTAGCTAAAACCATTAGTATTTTAAATACAAAGAGACCTATGACTAGCTATGATCAGCTATGAATTCAATTCACTCCTTCCAAAACTCCCATCAAATGGCTTGAAACATGAAGCTGAAGAAACTCTCTATTTCAATTTCCAATACTCTTTTCATTAGAAAATTTGATCTTACGGCCAAATGTCGCAATTACAAACTCAGAATCGATATAAATGAAAAACGTTCAACAACATAATATGTTGTCATCACAGTAATACCCTAAAGCATTGCACTTTAAATATTTGACTCGAATGTTTAGTAAGTATATGTGTTCCTACGAATTTCTCATTACGACTGGCATTCCAAATACCTAATTTTCTCATCTTCTGCCCCTTGCATCATTCTCGGGACTTATACATATCTCAATTCCAGATTTTTTGTCACTCGATTGCTTTGATATCTTGAGAATTACTGTAAGCACCGTCATCGTAGCCTGATCGAACTTTTCCTTTGTTTCTGTGTGCATTACTGGGGTTTTGTACCTTTAAATTAATACTTCTCACTCTATTTCTTGCATCGCCACAATCTCTTCACTTGTAACTCTCCCACCGTTTGCAAAGCTTTTTCCTAAAACAAAACGATTCTCTTTATCGAAATACTTCATTTGCAGTCACCGCAATTGCACGCAACAAATTATCCCCATGTAACGTCGTCCTAAAATTCGATAAGCGTCGTCTCCGTTTTCCTTTGACGTTGTGGCTACCGCCTACTCTAATCGATCTTGTTCTTCCACTGTCACCTAACCTGTTACTGCGGTCTTCTCCGTTAGAATATTTCTCCTCAACCACCTACGTGTTGGAGGGAGGGAGTAGGCGATTCTAAGGTTAGCGATGCTAAGGCAATGCACAGCGGGCCTCGTTCGGTAACCCACCAGTTGCGCCCCTGGCGCGTCGGCCTTTGGACAAGACCATCGTTCGGATGGTCGCCTGTTAGGCTCTCGGCTTTGTCGTGGCAGTGGCCCGAGGAGGGACTTGTCATGGCGCATGTGAAGGGCTCGCTGGTTTGACTCCTAGTCTGGATAGCTAGTAGCTCTGAGCTCACAGGGCGACCGCAACCCACTCTTTGAATGGAGAAATTGCTGTGAGGGCAAACTGCGTTCCGCGCGATCCGGATTCCAGTCTGCCGATGGCGGGGGGGGGGGGGCGGATAAAGTCGAAAACCCTTAGGTGCCTACCCCGGGGACTTGGTCGCCCGAGTAGAATATAAGTAGCAGTGGAGTTGAAGCCCACGCAGGATCCATACATACCACCAAAATGCAATTCACCGCTCGTGCAAAGCTCGAGCAATGCTCCTCGCACTTACCATGTAATCCACCGCTCGACAACCATCGCATGGCTCACGCCGTGTCCTCCACCGCTTCGACAACGTCCCTTTGCTTGACGGCCCCCCGGCGCAGAGCAGCGCCGCCGAGCACCGCTATCTCTGATGGCATCGGCGCTGCAAGCAGCCGCTGTCGACGGCGTCCGGCGCCAGCGAGGCGGAAGGCGGTGCGGGTGGGAGGCGGCTGGGGCGACGGGACCGGGGGGGCGACCGGAATAGGCGCAGCCAGAGCGGGGCCGTAGGAAAACACAGTGGTGGAGTTGGAAAATGGTTAGGGGGAGGTAGTGATGGTTCAACGGTTGCAGTTGTAGGTGGGGTAGAGTGGAGATGCATGCGGATGCAAGCGGAGTGGCTATGTAGGGGAATAAACGCAGAGGTGGTGAGGCCAGCGGGGTCGGGATTGGGGGCGGGGAAGTGGTGACGCGGGTGGGAAGATGGTGTCGAAGGCGGTGAAGAAGGCAAACGGCGGTGGCACGATGGGGAGGTTCTGACGCTATTCGTTAGGTGGTGTCCAAGCCAGGGAGGCGGAGACATGAGTCTGAAGGTGATGCTAAATAATGGGAGGTGGCGACACGTGTCTGAATGCTGCGGCAAAGGCGGGGAGGTGGTGATGCGGGCGCGCGGCAGTGTCGTGAGCGGAGAGGGAGGCAGCGACGCGGGCGGGATGCTGTGACGCGTGTTGGGAACCGGTGACGTCGACCTCTGGGCGATGACGAAGTCGCGAAGACGTGGTGCGGGCGGGGAAGCAGTCACGTGGGTCTGAAGGTCTGAATGCGGTGATGGAGTGAGGAGGCATTGACGAGGGCGGCAGAGAGTAACGCGTAGAGGAAGCCGATTGCAGGTGCAGCAACGGTAAAGAGGTCGGCCGTAGCGGGGCGCAGACGCTATAAGCCGGCGACATTTCCCAGATATTGCGCTGTTATGCCACGGCCACAAGGCTGCGGGGGCGGGTTAGGGAGGGGGCGAATGGCCACTTACAGGGCTCGTGGCCAGAAGCCCCCGGTGACTGAAAGTGATAGGCCCTCGCCATCACGGTCACCGACGGCTCTGTAACTTGCTTTTGTGATCTTTTAAATCAAACACGCGGAAGGGTAAATTATTTTGGGTTCTTGGGGAATGTTGGCAAAGTAATATTCTTTATGTTATATACAGTAATTCTGTCAGTACTGTATTATAGAAAAACATTATATATAATGATGGTGAGGAAATAGTGTTAATCTGCAATGGCAATGTAATGTTTTAAGTGGGAAGGAATAAATTTTCTGAACAATGCCACATTATTTACTTCAATATCAAGAGGTACGTTAGTGAAGACTTTTTACTTACTTTGTAACAGTGTTGGTCTTCTATTCAATATTATGTTAAAAATGAAATTGTGTCTATTAGGTTTCTGAATCGCCCAAAGGGACTATATAAAGCTTTAACAAAAAACTCTCATGTTCTTTGCGAAACGCATTGGCAACTCCAACACTATTATAGAATCTGCATCCCTGAAAAATAGTGATGACCCACAGGAGATTTTAAGTAGAGTTATGCAGTTTCCCTTCGAAATCCAATTATTAGACCAGTAGGCCATACTATTAGGCGTCAGCGTTAACGAAGATATCCAGAAACAATCGTAAGGATTGGAAACAGTGGCAGCTCTGATGGTCATTTCAAAACTTGTTTTCTTCCAGTAAGATTATGTGATACAAAATTGCCTGTCCTATGGTTTATACACAACTATACATACTCATATTCAACAAAAAAACATATTATACCCGTCGGACACCATTTTAAGATTACAGATTGAAAGTTCTGAGGAGGGTCTCTTAGAAATGGATGTCGATGGGAAAACCTATATGCATACACGAATACACCGACGTGGTAAGATGTCTTATCGTCAACATTCGTTGTCTCTAGACCATCTGTGACCGGTAGGTTTTAGAGTTCGAGTCCCGAAGGAGGCGGGTCTTTCGGCACTACAAATACAGCTAGGTCGAACTCAGCCGCTGTCTGGAGGAGAATTCTAGTGGCTGGTTGCTCTGATCGGTAGCCTTTCGTTTCTCCGATGAGTAGTAGGTGAATGCAAAAGTATTACCAAACAAAAAGGTCTTGGACAGTGCTAGGTCTTCCTTTTTTCTTATTCTCCCTCCTCTCTTCTTGCACACACACATACACACACACACACACACACACTCATTTACATAAACTTCACTGCCATGTCCGTCGGATGTCCAGGTGGGAGCTTATACTTGTTCTTGCTCCGGCTGGTGCGCTGGCTCGCTAAACAACACTTCGGCGTGTTATTTAGATTTTTAGATTTATTTAATCAAAAAAAAGTAAAGAACAGTATGTGAAATGGGGGAGAAGATCATCTACGCACGTTTTTTTGAGTTCCAGAATCGCTTCCCATCATTTTAGCTATAAATAAATAAAAATAAATTTTAAAGAAGCGCGAGATTAGTAATTCTTGAAAAAAACTAGATTGGATTGACTCCGGATCTGGCATTCTGCAGGAAACGCTGTCTCTCAGCTCTAACATGCACTACACATTCAGTAATAATGACGAAAGAATTTGATAAGCCCGGAAACACTAAACGCTCGTTCGTGAATGCGCCGGCCCAAGTGTGCCCAAGGGGAAGAAGCAAGGAGAACTTATGAGAACTTACTAACACTCGCCATATGGAGTGTAACGCAGCAGAACTATTGTAGACACAGTACCCAATTACGAGAAAGGAATAAAATTCTAGGGGTTCCTTCCCAAATTTGCTTCATCGTGGCTCCAATTCCATCTCGCATTCCTATTCCTGACCATCTCCTTTCTCCTCTTGCGCTGCGTGGTTGTGTGGAGGACGTGGCCTCTTCCAGCTAGCGCGAGCCCGTCCCAGGCGGACTGCGTTCCTCGCTTGTCGCGGCTCGGCGCGCTCCAGGCCGAAGTTTCCGCGTTCCTGCCTCCAGAGTGTGTTCTCGCACCCGCATTCTCCCTTGTCCTCTGCATTCTTTTGCGATAGCGCGACTCTGACTTTTCATTTTCTCTGTCCTCGAAAGGACGTGGCCGGATGAGATCATTTTTTCGCCTTTGCGACAACGGATTACGGACCCGATTTCGGGAGGAGAAGGGTAAACTTTCGTATGATCTTCTCCAATCTTATGTGGTAAATACAATATCTGCAAAAATAGTTTAATAATTGATTTAAAAAGATGCGGACATTCTGCAAATGATAGCTGTTATAGGTTCAGCCGAAGAACTTTAAATTACTCCCAGGAGCTTCACAATCAGTTGTCTTTGTATTTTGGGTCTTTGTAAATTATGCAATAAAGTTGTAAGCTGTCTCTACAGAGTTCATTCGCAGCATTAGGATTACAAACAACAGTTGAATCGGTGAGTGGAAAAACAGTATAAACTCCAAAATTCTTGTTTTGAGAAAAAAAAACAAAAATATGTTTCGGTAAAACATTTTACAGCAATCAAATGCACAGAGTAGTTCTAAAGAATGACATCCGTCCAAAACAACGTGCCTAGTAAGTTTCATTATGTGCATCTAAGAAGCTGTACTGCAAAAATAAATCTTGGAGTTATACTGATTTTTTACTTAGTATTGTTAAATGTAAAACGAAGTAATTTTAATAAGAATGCGTTTATTAATGAGCTTTTATATAATATGATAGCTTACAATTGTAATGATTTCATTATAATTCCTGCGGACCTTCATTGCTTGTCTCCAAAGACGTGACATTTTACTACCATACTACTATACCACTCATATACTTGAAGGCTTTTTTATAGCATTGGTCTTCTTCATATTCATTGGCAATGGTTTCTTGTAGGCTGCTTCATTTGGAAAAATTGAAGTGACGCGAGGCTTGAGTTGTTTAAAAGTGTATGTATCTAGTCCTCTGACAAAATTACTAACTGAAACGTAATCTGGTGTAGAACTTTCATAAATTAACTGATTGTAGTCTGAAACTAAAAAGGGTTAATTATTTTCTTGAACAGTTGATTTGCAAGTTTATTTATAATAATAAGGCCACCAATTCTTGAAGTCCACTATATCTGTATATTTCATTACCGATACTGTAAATGGTTTTGATTTGCGACTTTTTACAATCATATGCTCATAATCGTCTGGTAGATAAATTCGTTCACTTGTTATGACTCGTTTGACGTTTCCGAAGGCTCTGCCGCATTATAGAAAGAGTTTCCTCGAACATGAACATCATTTAATTATTAGATAGCAACTACCGTTGATTCTTCCAACTTAACAAACAACATTGTTAACTCCCTCCAATTTTCACATTGCAGGTCTGTAAAGTTAATCACATACAAGTATATCAAATTCAAGTGGCAAGAACGAGAAGACAAGATATTGTATGGAGGAACGATATAACTCCAGAAATATTCACTCAGTACAATAATAGGTAGCCGCGTAAATGTCAACACATTGTGTTAGTTGTGATGTTCTTCATTTCGTAAAGAAGGACCACGATTAAAAAGTATTTTGGCTATCTCTATTAAAAAATGTCAATTTTGGAGTTGTACTTTTTTCCATTCATCTATTCAATTGTAATCTTCATTCTAATGAAATCAGAACGATAGTTTTATTTGCTCAGAGGCACAACAAAAAAAGGAGCAGATACGAAAATGTGTTTTGCTTCCTTCAGGAGCATGTATTTCCTCTCCAGACTTTTCATATCGGCAAAGGTGGCCTAAGGCATCAATTGATGCCACTGCAGTGCCTCTGACTAGGATTTTCTATGATTCGAGTCTCGAGGGTGGCATGATTCTCCACACTTCGACCGCTGTCTGGATGGGAATTCTAGCGACTGGCTGCACTATTCGTAGTTGTTGGTAGTTTCGTCGATCAACATCAGGCAAATTTTAGAGCAGTATCTTGTCAAATGGGCCACGGATCACGCGTGATATTTCCTTCTCTGTTCTTATCATCCAGCGGGGGATGATCACTGATACCTCCAGCGATAAAAGGACACGCAGTACACTTACATTTTAATGATCTCAGAAGTGCTAATTACCTTAGTAGTTGCCGCGCCCGACTTCCATTCTTTTTCCCAATACTTTGCAGTTTCATATTAGTGTCAATGCACATTAAGCTGATACCTTGAACGCGTATCTGCCTTCAGTTATTCATTAAGAAGATTGATACCAGAATTTCAGAAAGATACCAGAATTTCCGACTATAGTCCATTACAACATATTTGTCCATGGTCAATATACAAGTAGAACATTACATTCAATTACATTTTCAGAAACATGTTTAAATCAGTGTTCTCAGTGAACAGTGACGATATTACCTTAGAATTAGAAAACTTCTTTAATGCATTAGAAGGTAAATACTGAACGATGTGACTATCGTGTAGGAGCAATATTCCGTAAGAGGCATGTGCTGTACTTCTCTGTTGTAACTACTGTTCTTCCTGTTGTGCGATATATTTGCCAGGGTTCAGCTAGTTCAACTCATTTAAAATAATATTATTTATAATATTACTGTCAGAAAAATATTTTTTGCAATAATAGTTTAAATTAATTAAATGTTTTAACTTTGCAAGTACCAAACTTTTTTTCCTGCTTTCCGTACATCATCTATTGAAGTGACTGATTTTGCGGATACTTGCATTTATTTAGGAAAATTATAAGCGAGTTGAGGACCTTAATTTCTTCTCCGTCCAAATACAACTGAATCAGTGCAATGAAAAACTTTCGATGCCATATTTTCCCAGTTTTGATATAACGGTGGTAAACTATTCTTAAAATATAAATTCAGCTTTCAATGCATAAAAGTTCGTTTTCTGTACACTCTGTGACGTCTGTAATGTCCTTCAACAATTAATGTTAAGAAAAAAATGATCGATGTCTGAAGCTTATAATATTTTTGCTTGCTCTTCAAAATTTGAAGCGCCTGGACATCGAACTTTTTTTTCTCCAAGTCCGCTGTTTTCTTGTTAACAGACATCGACGTAGTAACACAATGTAGCCTAGCAGAAATCCTGTCGCTCCGTGGTTGTTAAGCCACCCACCTTTTCCTCCAACGACCTCTCTTTGCCCTTCACTGCAAGCGCCCTTCGTTCTTCACCTTCCGAGACGACCTCTCCCTTCAGTGCTCGCCCTCCTCCCTTCCCTGGATCAACAGCGCTGCGAAGTAATTGAGCCGCGAATAAACAAGTCCTGCGCTGACGACCTGCGCGGGCGAGCTTCGCGCGGCGTGCGGCGGGTTGCATATCAGCAGGCGAGTTTGCGCTCTGCTGCCGCCTTTACCACCCGCGCCCCGCCACGCTCCGCCACGCCACTCCACGCTGCGATGTTTGAGTTTACGCCACTTGGGTGGACTTGCTCCGACGCCCTTCCCACGACGCCTCGCTTCACTTCACGGTCAGCCGGCCCCGATCTGCTGCAACCCGCACGGAGAGAAATGTTGTACTAAACATGATTAGTAGGTGATCTTGTAGTAAATACAATTATTCCTGCAGTAAGATGCACTAAACATGATTTAGTTGCGTTTTATAAATCAGAAAATTCAAAATTCTGAGTGAAAAAAAATAATGGTCAGAGGTAGTTTACTTGTTTCGTAGAAAAAATCATTCGGTGAGATCTAAGTGTCATATACTTCACTTCACTTCACTCCACACCACTGAACACTGTTTAGTATGCGCGCGTTCTCATCTATCTGACCAATTCGAAAGGTTATCAAGTCAATGTGAAGTGTGAGCATACAACGCAATAGAAGATGTGCTACTTAAATGGAGTGTGTAGTATATTATTCATTTTAAATAATTAGTACGATATATTCTGAACTAATGGTAGATATACCGTCAGTAGCCAAACGTCGGCAGCCTGCTTTCGTATTTGTTCTGCTTGGCTAGAGCCTGTCAGGTAATTGAAGTACAAGTCCACGGGGCCGTAGGATGGGTAACCGCTCCGGAACCCCAGTTGCTATCTGCGTGAAGGAATAGAAATTATTTCCTTTCACGTTTTTTTATTTTTCACTTCCATGAGTTTAGAAAATATTAATCAATGTATTATTCAATGCAATGATTCGGTTAGTTATCTCCACAAAATGCCATTCGTCACGGGTACGACCTGTTTAGTGATCATTACTATACAAGCATTAGTGTGTTTAACTAAACAGCGGTTTCGTAAGCAATTTGTTCTTCCAAAATGTACTACACCTTTCAGTTGAATCTCCTACATGATGAATTGTATGAACTAAACATTTCTCTCCGCTCACCCGATCTGAACCTTCTCTATTTTTGTTCGGACCTGCAAATTGTTGCAATATGCACTGACTCCTTCCGACCGACTCTACTTCTTCATAATCTCTCCGAACTTCGCCACTTCGATCCGATTCGTTCCTACATGAATAGATTTGTTCCCATGTGTTCCGACTCTCTCCGATTCCCAACCTGTTCCGAAAATTTCCATTCAAATCGAACTTTGCGTTGCGCCTGACTCATCCCGATCCGATTTGAATCGCTGTATTCCACTTCCAAGCTTTGAAACGTTCCCGCGCGCTGCGGCCCCCGTTCTGACAGACACAGACACAGACACACACACACACACACACACACACACACACACACACACACACACAATGAAATTTGGCCCGTATCCCCGCCTCCAATCGTCCCCCCGCTCAGTTGCAATGCTGCCTCGCTCATTCTCGTTCCTATCTGCTTTACTCTGCAACTGTTCGTCTCATCCCGTACGTACGTGCTTCAAAACGCTCGAACTCTCACGTGACACGTTGGTGAAGAGAAACTAGGTAAAATCAGTACACCTCCCCCAACCCAACGTATACTTTAGAGCCTTCCTAAGTCATCACTGTACGATGGGGAGATGTCGGTAGATTTCTATAGTAGATTATTGCTGATGATTGTCGCCGGTACTCATAATACGTGTCTAATTTTGGCGGGGTCAGCATGCGATCCTAGTTACTATTAGCTAGTAGTAGTCGTGTAGTAGCTACTAGCCAAAATAGCTTCAGTAAGGTGAATTAAAGCGAATTAATGTATTTACTTTCAATGCCGAGGGGGACTTCTAACAACTGAAAATATCCAGAATATGAATTATACAACAGATACATTTTCTGAAACATAAACACTTCAGTACATTTTATATTGATTTGCATATTTTGTTGATATACCGCATAGAAAAAGAAAATTTAGTTAACATATCGCAGCCCTCGAAATACATTGCTTGTGTCGCAGAATTCCTGAATTATACATGCCATCGCAAAACTAGATATTAGTTTTGTAATAAGTGTAAATGGTATTCATAAGTGTGCGTGTGTGTGTACTGAGTATATATAAACCCAATGTCCAGCAACCGTCTGAAACATGCCTCGTAACGAACTATGTAAATTTATTATAATTGTATGGATTGATTATTTTTTTTAAGCGCAGATAGGATTGCAGGATTTGTAAATCTCTTATTTAATTAGTCGTGGACCATAAGCACTGAACGACATGAAAGTATTTTTGGGGTTTTCGATATTCCATACCGTGTGTATTTTCTTCTTTTCAATTGTAACTTTTCTACAACTTTCTTTTGTGCGATGATTCGCAATGGTTCAGCAAGTATTATAATATGATTTTAATTTTTTTAATGTAATAGAATTATTGCGTATAAATTATTTTAAAATAACTTTAATTAAAAATTAACTATTAGCAATTTTGAATAGATTTCACTGGCAATGCGAAGTATCTTCACACTTCACTGAAGATCACGAGAATTCCGTGGAGTTAATTTCTATCTTTTTCCTGATCAGTGGTTGAATCGCATCGTAAACGACCCAAAATCCTGATAAATAAGTTTCATTAGCGTTCTAAATTCGTTTTGTGACGCCCAATCTATTCCGGGATCCGAGCGTCTCGTAACGAGCGCATCTTGTTTGTTTGAATCCGCGTCGGGATACGGAAACACTCGCTCCTTTACAAACTCCGGGCATCATCTCGCTTCCGAGAACAGCTGCCGCTGCGAGGCGGGCTGCCGAAGCCGCGCGGGACGTTAACGACTCGCGCTGTTTGCGAGGCGGGAACAGTGGCGCGCCCACATGAAAGAGCGAAAGAAGCTCTCGGCGAGCCCACCGGCGCGAAGCGGCGCTGCTACCTCTGGCGCAGGGCTGCCCAAACCTCGGAGCCGCGCCCGCGCCAAGGCAGCAAGTCCGCCGATCGCTTCTATGATAAACTCTCGGGAACGATAGGGACAAAGGGTTTGGCCGGAAATTTATTACACTGAATTTACAAGTGTGCAGCCTAGTGCGTAAAGTTCATAAAGCCGTAGCCCCGACCCGAAGCTGAAGACATGTATTCACAAATGTAGGTTTGAACAGTTTTCTATATTAAAACAAGTCATTCAATACCTCAGATGAATACGTTAGAAATGGCTATACATGTAGGAACAAATAACTTTTAAAATTAACATAAATTTAAAATTTATTTATAAAAAACATTTTCATGACACATATAACCCACATACACAAAAACACCTCCATCGCGCCACTGTTTATTATTTAATATTCTTTAATATAAGGGTTAAAATTACCGTCGGATTTCTGTGATCTGACTCACTATATGATAAATCGTGAGCGTTATCCTGTTTAAGCGAAATCGTGAAAGCGAATACCCGCAGACCAAGAATAATGACGCTCGCAATGGTGATACAACTTACCACGCACGTAACCGGACGCGCCACCAGCGTGGCACTGCAGAACTAAACTCCTTCACCAAAGCGAAGTGAAAATGAGGTTCTTGACGCAGAATACGTGACAATCGGCGGTTCATAATTTCATTCGCTTTGATTCCTAGATGCCACACGTTGCATGTGCACATAAGATCTCGTGAAAAAGTTTAGCATGTTATAAGGACATTCTATACTAAGGCATGGCTAATGAGCCTTCAACTTTTTGTATTGCCTAAGTAATCTTTCTTTTATCATTTTCAAAGTAACTGCGATCTCTGAGTTTTATTTTACAGCAACAGTTTCTTCGTGAAAAACAGAAACTTCATATCGTAAGTTCGAATAACTTTCTGAGTGTCCTATATTTATCGTATGGATTGCTTTTTTTAGCAATAACTATCCCGAAATGTCAACATGGCCGTCAATTTAGTTTTGTGATGAAATGGTGATAATGATGAAAAAGTGCGTAATGGAGTTGAAGATGATAGAAATAGAGGTAGGGAAATGGAAAAACACTAATCAAACTGCATAATCAGCGGTTCCCAATACTCTACAGCAAAGTAAAGAGCAGATGGAGCCCGTTTTATTTTCAGCAGATAAAAATTAGATACAAAGGTATTTGCATTTACGTTAACGTAATAACACGAAAATTATTTCGTGTTTCACGAATTTAGGTCCAGTGAGGAAACTGTTTCTCATTCGATATTAGAAACGGGAGGTTTGGAGTTAGAGAAAGGTGTACAATAAGCTACCTAAGTTTAAAAATAAATTGAGTTGTGTAAGTATTATAATAGTAAGGAAATAAGCATTATTAATTAATAGTTTCCTCGAGCCGACCTGTATAACAGAGATCTCTAAAGGTCGATATGCACAGTATAGTTTTCGTGCAGATTCTCAAAAGTTTCTGTACAGAAACGTTAAGATACCAAACTAGAAGTTTAGAAGCCAAAAATCGCGTTTACACGGTCTGTGCGTTTTCTGTGTGAATTCTGTATTAATCACCACAAGTCGTTGCTAAGGGGTCTACCGGGAAAAAAACTGGATTACGCCATCAGAGTACTGTACTTTCAGTGGCGGAATTTTTATGTGTGCGTTCTGTTTGTGTGATCTTTATTAAGTATTAACTAACCACGAGCAGAATAGAGAAGAAAAATAATAAGGAGGGAATAGGAAATGAGGAAGTTCATCATAATATCATTTCATACAATTGCACCTTGATATACCTAACCACAAATTCAAAATGGCGAATTACTTCCGCGTCGGGTAAACAAATCCGTTAGTGAATGATTCTGCCGCTAGAGGTGCTTGATTCAAACTGTAAAATTTCTACATGAAAACTTACGAACATGCTCAAAAGTTTTCATGCAGAAATTGTGTAGTCTGCTCTGGATATTTTCTGTATGTCCAATCTGCAGATATGCACGAAAACTGGGCCGTAAATACTGGACTTACGGTGTACGCGCCTTAGAGTTTCGTGATGGCCTGCGTTTACGAAATCGTGGTTGGAGCTGCCAAAATGTCAGCCACCACGGCGCAGAGGCACCTGATAGTTTGCTTTGAAGGGTTGTGAGTGCGCGTCACGCATATTCAGTTGTGGTTTGTGGAGTTTAAGAGTTTTCAAAACCAGCATGTATTTCTTTCAACTCTTTTCCTTCAATCACTATCCTTCCATCCCTTCATACTTTCCCTCATAATCGTTCAAGTAAGCCGAGATGGGCCTGCGGAGGTTTCTCAGTGATCTGCAAAATTAGACGTGTTTAAGAAAAATCAAAGCGTAGATGGGGTACGAATAATCGCTCTACCCCAGGAGAGAAAGGGTTCCGACCAGGAAAAAAATGCTGAGGTATTAGTGGACGGTTGATGGGTAGTCGAGTCCAGAAACCTACACTGAGGAAGATGGGCACGGAGAGCTGAAGAAACCACACCGACCAAATAAAAAAATAACTAATGGCAAATCCATACATCAGTTCGTCAAAGACTGGTGATTTGAATATTTTTGAACTTCACTTGTAGTTGTGTATTAGTATGCGAGTCATAACAGAATTACTTTACTTTTAAATTATTGTTAAATATGACGCACTAATACGGGCACTGTAAGTAATAATGTGCGCCGGTAAAGTCTTTCCGCAAGGAGTCAAATCAGGGCCACTCACCAAAATTCGCACTTACGTGTGTAGCATCTAGATTATTGCAAAAAAGTGAAGAAGTCCTCGCATTCAGCATCTGTAATGATTGTGGTGAGTTCGCAATTTAGTCCTTTGTTCTTACAAGCTGCAGCTCTTACTACCAACGTAATTTCTGTTGATTGAACTGTCACCAGCAAAGTTCCATTGCGGAGAGACTTTACTGGCGCACTGCGTCTCACCGTCTCATATGTTTTTAGAAATCCCTATTATAACCATTTCTTTTAGAATGAACTGAGTGCTAAAGCTTAATTTGTGTACAAGAGTTAAAGTAAGACGATGCTCAAATGTTCAGATGAAACTAAATGCAACAAAGAAAACAAAGTACATTCTTCTGATCTCATTATCTACGACTAACATTAATGTATCATTACCTGATTTGTATACTTAAATAGAAATGAAATTAAAGTCAGTAAGGATGTCTAAAATAGTGAATGGTACATCTGGTAAACCGCTTTTATTTTGCTCGTAGGTTTGGGCCACTCGTTCGTGTCTGACCCTCTGTCGCTCCATTTCTTACTCGCAAAATATAATGTCACTTGTACCACTCATATCGTAAAAATTATTATGCTTCCTGAAATTAAAAGAGTACATTTTAAGAATACGTCTATTTTTTTAAGAATACAGATGTCAAGGTCATAAATTGGAGTCCCAAACTGTGGCAGGATTTTCGACTCAGGATTGGTTAGTTAGCTAAGGTGAATTCAGTGCCTGTCTGTAGAGGCAGGCTGCACTGATCGGTAGTTTTTCGTCGGTTCTCCGATCAATATCAGGCGAATGCCGGAGTAGTACTCTGACAAACAGGCCATGGATCGCGCGCGATCTTTACTTCCTCTTCCTTGTCTTATCCTAACCCCATCACACCAACTAACACTGACAAGCACTACATTGCCACGCATGCTGGGAGACTGGTCGGGAGCTTAGAGCTTGGCCCGCTAGGGGTGGTGCCCCGCTGGTGGGAGATACCTGGATGGGAGAAACCTCGTTACGCGCCGGTACGTCTGCGCCGGTTCTCAGTATCCAGTGGGGGAAAACGTCCGCCATCTCCCACGACCAAAGAAGCACTTCAGCTATGGGACTAACGCCCTTAGCAGTTGACGCACCCGGAATAATCAATCTAAGAGTCGCATTTTGCCTTCGCCCTCGCGCGGGCGCTGTGAGCCTTGGGCGCGGGGGCCGGGCGGATCGGGTTTGGGCGCCCTGGCTTGCAGGCGGGGAGCGCGGCGCGGGATCCGTCGGATGCGGCTAAACTTAGCGTGCGGCGCAACAAGCCTCGAAAGAGGCGCGGCGCGGGCTGGGGCGGAGCGGACGCGGCGGGGAGCGGAGAGGGCGGTATTGTCTGGCCCGCCCCGCCCCATCCCGTCTCGACCCGTCGGGCGGGACGGCGCCTCCAGCCACGCGCGTCGAAACGGAGACGGCTGTGTGAGGGCGGGGAAATCATGATCTTTGGGTACTGTGATAGAAGTGATGTTATTAGGCAAAATTAGCAGAATCATTAAAATGGGAAGGGCGAAATTAATTAGAATATCCGACTCATTTGGCTTATTGGCAGCACTATTGTCTCTGCTGTGAAACTGACCTGGAGGTTTTAGGGTTCCAGTTCGGAGAGTGGCCGATTTTCGATAGTAGCTCCGTAGCTAGATCGAATTCAACTACACTTACACGGGAATTTTAACTATCGTTTGCTCTGATCGTAAACAAACGGCGTAACGGACCGTGTGCAACCTTCCCTTCCCATAATCTTAAGAGTTCTAAAACACCAACATTACACATCAGTTACTGATATCACTGCAGTACTTCTGAACGAAAGGTCCTGCGTTTTGAGTTCCGGAGGTTGCAGAATTTTCTACACCAGCTAGACAGCTGGTGTCGAATTCAGTCGCTGCCTGGAGGATAATTCAAGAGTCCGGCTGTTCTTGTCAGTAGTTTCTCGTAGTTTCTCGAATTAACACCAAGCGAAAGCCGGAGCAGTACTCTACCAAATGGGTCAGGGACCGCGCGCCATCTTTCCTTCGTTGTCCTATCGTACCTCTTACATCATTTACACACACATGCATACATACATTACACACTTTACAGACATCAGCTCAGGGAAAATGACAACAACAGCTATCGTTGCAAACGCATTAATCAATAAATCAATATATAAAATAAATTAATTTAATAAGAAATGGCTAGAACTTACATTCGCGTACACAGAACTCATATTGCGGGTGTGGCAAGGTTTCCTTGCTCATCTTCCTTGTATTCTCACCCTTTACTTACACACACTCATGAACTACACAATCACATTTGTCGGCAGAACAGTCGGTGGCTAAGGGCTTGTCTGGGTTGTGATTCCAGGCGGGTCATATTGAAGTCATTAGTACCGTAAGTGTAGTGCGTGTTTTTCATCGGGAGGTGACAGTGATCTTCCCCCGCTGGATGGCAAACTCTAAGCTCCCGACCGGTCTCCCAGCATGTGTGGTAGTGTAGTGAATGTTAGAGTGTGTGTGTGTGTGTGTGTAAAAGTAAGGGGTGAGGATAGGACAAGGAAGAGGAACGAAAAATCCCGCGCGGTCCGTGGTCCGTTTGTAAGAGTACTGCTCTGGCATTCGCCTGGTGTTGAGTGGAAAATCCACGGAAAACTACCGAGAGCGTGGACCTCTAGAATTCTCCGCCAGACAGCGACTTAATTCGACTTAGCTGACAAGCTAGTGTCGCAAATCTAGTCATTGTCGGGACTCGTACCTAGGAAATCCCGGTTAGGGGCAGTGACATCAGTTCAAGCACTGAGCCACCTTTCGCGGTTTAGGGCATGTCTTATCTAGGGTAGTGTCCCGCTGGAGGTGGGAGCAATTTCGTTGGGGCAGATCTCCCAAAGCCTACGTATGTCGGCGTTCGATCTCGCCATCCACTGCCACCTTGTTCGGCAAGTTCTATACCTACCTGCAGAAATAATAAATTTCTCTATCCAGCTGGGAAAAATCGCCGCCACCTCTTGCGCTAAAACATGCGCTACACTTACAGGACTAATGATCTTAGCATTTGACTCACTCAGAACCATCGATCAATCGAAAAAGTCGATAAATTGTGTTCTTTTCTGTAATAAATTACTCCTCTTAGTCATTACGCAGTAAGAATCCACGTTTTATAGGTCCTTGATATCAAAAAAACGTGATCGCGAAACATATCTGTAGTTTTCACCTACTTTTTGCTTGAAGTAAAGAGAATTTATTGATTCTTCATAAAAACGACTGATAACAATACACTAAGTGCAAAACATACACTGGAATATATAAAATACCTATTCTACGAATTCTTTCGTTTTTGCCACGTTTTACGTTTGAAGGAGTGAAACGGCGATGTACGACTAACGATGATGATTTGGATATTCTTGGTTTAATTGTTAATAGAAATTTCTATTTGGTCAGAATAATAATATTTTTAATTAGTTTAAAAATACTAAACGTCAACAATATTATATGAGTGCACTTTAGTTATTATTTTAGCGTGCTCTTATTCTCATGGTATTATGAATTTCCTTTGCAACGTTGCTACGAGGAGAATAATTGTACAAACGCCGCTTTCATTACGGTTTCCTTAACCTCACTTTTACGTTGCAAGCCAACTCGTGCTACGCCAGAGTGCCCCCGCGTAGAGGCTGACACAGCACGAGGGAGGGTGCGAGGGCGGTAAGGCGGTCCAAGAGAGCACTCGAGGCGTCAGATTAAAAGCAAACAAAAACCGTCGCGGCGACGGTGGCGCCTCGCGCGGTCGCCGCTTGTAGTGGTGATGTTCGTAACGGCATGGGCGGTAATTGGATTCCTTGGCCGCCGTTAAGTGCCTGGATATCCGAGTGAAATTGCGTGTTTCGGGAGCGGAGCGGAGAACAGCAAAAATCTGAGAGACCTACGCGCGTTTCGGAGAACCTGTGGTAAAGGGTTCGTGGGAGGGCCTGGCTGTTTGGCCACGAAGGGACTAGTGTTGACACTGCAGAAGAAGTGCCTTCGGAGGAAATGGGGGTAGAACTTACGCGTTTTTTTACTCCGAGGCGTAGGAGGTGTAAGGGCATATTCCGCCAGAGACATGTTTTGAAGAATAACTGTGAGCCGTCCTTCAGTGTAGAGAGCTCGTGTGTAAAAGTGAGGGAAGAACAAAGATCTGACGCCGCGATGGAAACGACGTCGGAAGAAGCGTGCAAGTGGGAGAGAAGGCGAGCGGGAGATGATTGGGGGTGAAGGAAAACCTAGAGTGTGCTGAGTCAGGAGGGCGTTGGGGGAGAGAAAGAATATAAAAGAAAAGTACATCACGTACGTGTGGTGGAGCCTTTGGAATTCTTGTTTAGATTTATAGATTTATATTTAGATGTATTTAGTCAAAAAACAGTATGTGTGACGTATGGGGGAAAATTATCTACGCACGTGTTCTTGAGTTCTAGAATCCCTTCGTTATTTTAACTATAGATAGTTGAAAGATGAGTAAAAGTTTAACATAAATAAATAAAAATAAGTTTTAAAACATCGCGAGATTAGCAATATTTTTAAAAAATATACATTTTCGTTTCTGAGTCATAGAAAACTTATTTGCGTCGGTACACGAATTGCAAGTATGATTTTTCTGCATTGCTAACAAAATAGCAACTCGCCCTTACCTCTACTCCTACCATTACAAGCAAAAGGAGAGTTCAACAAAACGCACGTATAGTGATGCTAAGTTTACGCATAGAAGTAAAACAAGGAGCCATCTCAGCATTTGCCCAATGGATCAGGGAAACTGGACAAAAGCCTGATTGAGATGGGTGTCATTGACCCGGAAGCTAAAGTACATTATTTGTTACAAACATATTAAGTATTTTTTAAATTATACAATACAAATGGAAATTAATTCAAAATATAATTATTTAATAAGTTGTTTATTAAGAGACGGCAAACGACATCTTGGAACTGTTGCGGTGTAGACATCGCGCGGTCGCTCTTAAATCCTTAACATTCTATATGACGGTTCTAAATGCAAGGACCTGCCGTATTACTGGAACGCATCAGCCGATCTATTCTAAGAAAGTTGTTTTCGTCGCAACACATCAGTCCCACAGTAGGCCCATGGATAACAAAATTAAGAGTTTGCTTTGCGTGTCATTTTTACGGCCAAGTCGCATGTGTATAGAGGGAATTCCACACCTCTTCATGATATTAACTCCATCTCCATACTTCTAGAATCAGTAAAATTCATTTTGTACGTATTCAACTCTCAAATGTATAGAACTAGCCCTTCAACATCTGGTCCTCTAAAATGAGGAATGGATTTAACATAATTAATATGAATTAGCTTGAATATTTGTGTATATACTGAATATTGTAAATAATGTTATGAATAATGAACTCTTTAAATGATTAAAGACAAATTTTATTATTTTACCACAGAGAAACTAGAATTTCTAGGGGATTGAGAGAGTATCGTAACCAGTCGATTAGGTGAATTCGTAAAACAAAATCATACGTTGTGAAAGCAAATGTACGGTGTAATACTCAGAAAAGGTTAAAATTAAAAAAAAACTCTGATTTCCGAATACAGTGGTATATAAAATTATAGAAAAGTTATAAATAGGCTTCCAATTACTTAAAACAATTCCACCAAGCTAATCTTCCAAATACGCATTACTTGCTTTAATACTTTCTTGGATAATGGGTTAAATGTAGAGCCAAATTAACATGGGAAAGATACGAATTCATTATTTCATTTAAAAGAGGAATTATTTTCACCTACTTTAGAAGTAATAAACCGATTACAGGGAAAAGATCAGTTAGTGAACGCAACCGTGTCAACAGACAAACAGCCGCGGGGCGCGGTTGCATTAAAACAAGTGCAAGTTGCAAACATCATAGTTGTTTCAGTTATTCTTTGAAATCCAATTGTTTTGTTAAAAAAAATTTAATTTCACATTCAAATACTTGATGCAACTTCGAATGCTCACTTGGATCATTAATATACTTGAATTACATACCATAGGTAATAAATAATAATAATAATAAAATATCTAATAATAATTAACATAAATAAAATAATATAATCAAATTCAATCAAATAATAATATAATACACAAGGTTTGTGTATACGATTGAGTGCTAGTGTGATGTGGATAGATACGGCAAAGTGCTTAACGACACTGCCTCCTCCCTAAAATCGGGAGAGCTATTTAAGAGTGAGCGAATGCCGGGGCATTATTGTCGCGCGCTCCGAACGCAACTCGTTGGCAATTTAGGCGAAGCGCGGTGAGCGCCCTTGCGTCGCACATACGCGCCGCCTCCGGCCCGCCTCCGCCCCGCCCCCGCCCGCCCCGCCCCGCCCCTCCCCGCCCGCGCACCGCCCGCCGCGCCCCGCCTACGGCACGCCACCGCCGCCAGCGCCACGGCACAGCCACCCACGGCACACGCACGCCACGCCCACGCCACGCACCCACTGCCTGCCCACTGGCCTCCCACCATTCTTACTGCAGCACCGCGCACTGCGCCGGCTGATGAGCCAGGCTAATCGGTCAGTTCTCTGCGCGTCTCCGAAGTACGTCCCGCTACAGGCAATGCCGCGCCTGCCAGTGCATTCCTCGCGTGTCCACCCTCCCCACGTTACAATCACCCTGCACTACCCGCTCTCTCGTGTCTCACCACACCTACCATGCCTCGTATCCAGTTACCGCTCATTTCGCCCGACACGCCTCCGTTCCCCCCGGTCTGGTGCTCCTTCCAAGGATCTGTTCTCGTCCCTCGCTTCGCGTCCTCCGATAGCTATACCTGACCCCTGCCAGCCCCCCACCCCGCTCACCGCCGCACACTCCCAACAACTCTCCCGCACCCCATCCCAATTCCTTATCACTGGCCCATCCCCTCCCGGGACCCCATCGCTTCATTCGCCCTGACCTCGGTCCGATTGCTCGCATCCTCCGCGCACCTCTCCCTAGCCGCGACTCCCTGCCCTCGCCATCCCTGGCCTTCCCCCGAGTCCATCCCCTAGCTCCTATATCAACTCACCTCACTCCTGCGATCTGAACCTTGCTGCAGCCTTCGACACCGCCCGGCCTCCCCGCTGACTCCTCTTCGACCTACATCATTACCCCTTCTCTCTATCGCTCCCCCCCTCCCCAGTCCCCGCCCCCGCCCCCCGCCCCCACCGCCGGCACCCGGACGCCTCCACTGAAGTCGTTTTAATTCGGGCGCCCACGCGAATCCGCTGGCGCGCCCGCGCACAGCCGGCCTAACCCCGGGGGCCCCTCCCCCTGTCATCCGGGAAGCCCGATGCAACGGTACGCCAGAAGAGAGTAAATTTGCGGCGCTCCCAGCACTGAAGGCAGCGCAAAACCAGCCTCCTCACGGCGCGTCGAGGGAGGCAATTTGAGGAGCGACAGATCAGTGCGAACGTTTCCAGTGCAAGCGCCATTACGTGAGTCGCAGTCACTTATTTCATTCTCCGTTGGAAGCCTGTTATGCGCATTTTATATTTGAGGAACATTTGTTAGGTTACCATGAAATACAATAAAATAAGGCTCCATATTCTACGGAAGAGTCATTGTATGTTCATTACCGAAAAGGTTTAGGAATTTGTATATTCTTGCTAATTGTTTGTTCTAAAACTACAAATAAAATGACAGAGAACGACAAAGCACACAACATTCTGAATACAAATCTATGAACGTATATTTTACTTATTATATATTTAATATAATGTAAATGAATCTTACATACAAATCATGCACAATTTTGTTTATCATTAAGCAAACTAATAGAAAATACTAAATCTGAATCGACAGTACTAAAGCCAATTGTAAAAAAATCTTAAATCCAATATTATTGTTTCAGTTGGTGCTGGAATTGAAAGAATATCAACCATCACATAAATCAATTACATAAAAAGAAATACTCCAAGGGATAATGAGACAAGCTTGTAAGAAATACCTGAGAATAATTCTTCGTACAATAACGTACCATTTTACTAAAATTACGTGCCTTGAGGATTGATTTTCTGTTGCAAGACTGATCAACAACGCTATATCTTGTACGTTTGAATGAAGAGAGGCTTCATTTGAAGAGAAGGCGCGTTCGCCTCTGCACACAGCGGCCGCTCATCGATGCCTTGGCGAGCGTCGAGGCGCTTTTCAGCCGCGGGCAGCGCGGAGCTCCGCCCTCGCTGGTAGATCCTCCCTCGTGGATAACGCGAATTAATTAGCCCGCATCCCCTGGCGATGTGTGCCTTTGCGGCCGCGCCGTCTCCCCCCCCGCAATTCACATGCCCCACCACATGTCTGCCTTGATCCCTCTCGCATTTCGCCCTCCAGCCACAAGCAAATTCAAGCCAGTCAGCTTACAGGGCTCTTTGTTTGATCTTTTAAACATGTTTAATGTACTTATCTTTCAATTATGTTGCTCGTTACTTTCCATTAATGTCGATTAAATAATTAGTCTCAACCAAAGAAACATCATGTTTATTCACAATTACACAAATATATTTATTACCTGTCTCGTTTCAATCTGTCTGGCATTATCTCTAATTCGCGGGTCCGTGGTCCGTTTGTTAAGGTACTGCTCCAGCATTCGCCTGGTGGAGATCGGAGAAACCACGGAAAACTATCAATCAGAGCAGCCGGCCGCTTGAATTCTCCTCCAGTCAGCGACTGAATTCGACTTGGCTATATAGACACTGGCGTAAATCCTGCCATCGTCGGGAGAGGATTCCTAGGACCTCCCGGTCAGAGGAACTGCAGTGATATCGGTTGATGCGCTGAGCCTTCTCTCCCGGAGCCACGCACGTGTCTCTGAACGGTAGGCGCAGAAAGGGCGCGACGTGGCGCGATAAAAGAAAGTCATGAATGGCTGCTAACAAGCGCGCTCAGCAAACGACGTGTCGCGGCGCGGCGAGATTCCGTAGCCAGTTGTGCTTTTTTCAAACGCATGTACGTGTCCGTATGCTGTCGTGGCGCTCCGTCGCCGTTTAAAATCGCGCCATAGCGGCAGTTGGACAGGGGGTGATATGGCCCCTGGCTCACTGGGGTGACGAAAAGGGAGAGAGCTAGGCTCGAAATGAGCGAGTGGAGTGGAGGAAGAGACGTCGTAGCGAATAGAAGAAAGGCTTCAGTTTTCTTGAACTCGTGAAAAGCAGTTGTGCTTTGCAGCTGAGTGGAATAGCGAACTTGCCTGTTGATGCCGGAGAGCAGATTTCGAGGCAAGAAGTAGTATTCTAGTTAATTCCTAATCCTTTGAGCCACTGCGGGGCACAATACACGTCCGTTATAATCATCGCATGCTACACAAATAGTTTGTGTGGCTGGAAAGAACTTGAATGTGAACGTTCGCCAGGTGTTGGCGCTGTTCTTGCCGTACTTACGCCAATGACGAGCTATTTATTGGAACTCGAAAGTGCTGAAGAAACGAACAGAAATTCAATAAGAAACATCACCGGCATTATTATATCTCACTGCAAATATCAGGTCACCAGAGAAACATTAAATGTTAATAAATTATTTGAAGAAAGAATCAGGCAACGGTGTGAGGTGACGCGTTAAAATAACCAGGTTGATGAAATATTTCAGAAAAGAAAATGGAAGCGAGTAGCTCTATCCCGGGAGGAAACGACCCGGTCGCGAATATCGTGATCTTTACTTTACGGTTCTCTGTTTTGAACGGATAAAAACTTGGAGTCAAGCAAGGCCATCACGCAGTGGAGTGGCTGGGTATTCGCGCATGGCTACATCTTGCGATCCTGAACCTTGATGTTATAAAAAACAAAGGTAAATTGTATCATGGAAAAATATTAGATGGTAAGAATATCCTACAACAATTTAAAAAAATAACAAGATAGGGTCTCTTGAACACTTAAGCCGCGTTCCAGACCGTGTAAATATTGTAATGTAGATTTGATTCATTCATTCAAGTGTTTAAAGTGATGCTGTGGATATATGGGGTGTTGTTGTCTCATCAATTAAAGAAAGCATTTCACTGAAGCGCTGAAACATCTAGTTTTCTTTCATAAATGTACACATAATGGAAGAGAATTTAGCTCATCTCGCTAGTGTAAACAAGCGTTGTCCAAGTTGTTGATTTTTCCCTTTTTTTAAAAAAAAAGTAGTGAATTAATTTTGTTATTCTTTCCGCACAGTTCTACGATTGATGTGTATGAAAAGCATTTATCATGCAATTATAAAATAATTTTCTGAAAACGTATTCATGATTCCAAGCTCTATCACGCCTTCATTTGTTTCTTTTAGCGATGATTAGAAATTTATTTTGAATTACCTGTCCGCGGTGGTACAATATTGTCAGTTGAACAGGCGAGTGTTTGAGTAAGGCGTGGCTGGCATTGTGTTGGTCTGGAGGTTACCTCCAATGGAAGCACCAGGGATGAGGTGGCATAACAATAAACAACCACCGACCGCCATCTGGCTGCACGTTGGACGGGGACCTGCTGATGTAAGATGTGTTTTCTAGACCACCGACATCTCAGACAAGGCACTAACATCATTTTTATATATGTGTTATCAACTACCATCATGATGTGGGTAGAAATAGCACGGGCAATGGTTTTTTCATTGCAAATAATATTTCTTACAAAAAACGTAAAAAACACACAAGAAAACGTGTTTTCGACAGTTCTATTTTTCCCACCGCTTTCCGTTGCAACCTCGTACGCGCCGCCCCCGCTGGCTTAGCCTGCCCCCCCCCCCAGCGCCTCGCCTGTCGTGTCCGTTCAAATATGTCTCGTTTCCACCAGCAGAGGCATCAACCTATGTTGCTGCAGTGACTCTGTAAGGTCCTGGGGTTCGTGTTCTCACGGTGGCAGGATTTTCGACTCTAGTTTCATAGCTACGTAAAATTCAACTACTATCTGGAAGAGAATTCTAGAGGCCGGCTGCTCTGATCGGTAGTTTTCCGTGGTTTCTCCAATCAACGCCAGGCGAATGCAGAAGCAATACCTTAATAAACGGGCCATGGACCACTCACTCTTGACATAACCTCATCCCTTGCGAACACACATTTCCACGCATATGCATTTCACTTGAATTATTTCGAGACCAGTTGGGAGATTAAAACATGCCCCGGCTGGGGCGGTGTCCCGCAGGTGGGAGAGACACACGCTGAGGTGTAGCTCGGCACCGGATCTCGTCATCGAGCGTGGGAAGTTTAGAGCCACCTTCCGGGGCAAAAACGTCCACCACACTTATGGAACTAATGATCATAGCTGTTGAAACACGAAATAATAAATAAATAAATAAATAAATAAATAAATAAATAAATAAATAAATAAATAAATAAATAAATAAATAAATCAAGAATGTTACCTCATCCGCTGTTACTTAATTAACTTCCATGGATGTACTAAAAGCTTAACTAATCGTACATAGAAGGCAGAGAATGGAGACTGTGATAAACATGTTTACTCTCTCTAGAAAAAAATTGAATTTGATTGTGTTCATTGAAGTTAGATGTCGTTTATACATAACTTTTTTCTGAAAAAGTATAAGGTATTTCGAGTTCTTTAATTAAGAGTAAACCATAAAAAATAAATACTTTCGCGAGATGTTTCATATTTAAAAAGACTGTAGAAGTTTCAATTAATTGACATGACTCGCATTTAAATTGCAATACAATACTATTTGTTGGTGAACTTTCGCGAGAACGTTTACGCGAGATTATATTGTTTCTGGCAGATTTGTTAATAAAACTATCTCAGGGGAACCCAGTTGACAAATCACAAGTGAAAAAGTTTTGATTAATAACAGAGCTGTCTACTTTGAATAAAAAATATTCAAAAGTAGCTTGATTTTGCTGAAAGATACGAAAATTTGAATTATTAAGACGGTGTAACTTGTAAGTGGTTTTCTTCTTATCATTGACTTTTTACGTAGGTGAACTATACTTTTTATGTAAAAGCACAGGAAAAAATTAAAACTGAAATTCTATTCATTCTCTGGAAAATTACTCTGAAAATTGTAATTTGTTCTTTCGCGGTTGATAGCTCTAATTACAAATAAAAAATTATGTAGATAAATATAACTTTAATTAATTGGTAAGAATTTACTCAATACAATTTATTTTAGTTTATAAAGCTACAATAACCTAGCGCTAATATACAAAACCGTAAATATCTGCAGATGCCAGAAATGGCATGCGGCTTAAAACAAAAACGATCACCATTTGTTGTGTCTATCTTATACAAGTTTTAAAGCGGTTTGGAATAAATATAAGAAAATTTATATTCAAAGAATGATATTTTTCAGAGATGGTGAGAAGACCAATTTATTTAATTAAAAACCATTTAAAACGGAATGACTCACACCATTGATCTAGAAATTCTATTACAGAGTTGAAAACACGGGAGACAGTTGTAAAACAGCAAGGACCTCGAAACGCAATGGAAGTTATCCAAACCTAAATAACGAAAAATAAATTTTTATTTCATGATGAAAATATTGCGCTTCTATAATACTTCAAAATCTTGAAAACATATTTTCTTACTTATTAAATTTGTTGACTAGAATAGTTTTATTAGGCAATGCTTAGAGTAACACGGGACACCCCATTTGTTTCTTATCTTTATCTACATCTCATTTTAAAAATTATTTGGTTCAAAAATATTGTTCTCCAAAACAGAAAAAAGCCTTTCATTTTTGATTCAGTATGTTGACATTCCATCTTCTTTAAACTCTTCTACAGACCCACGTGATCCTGTACTCTGTTTACTTTGTCCTGTTTCGTTTATGCGCAGACACGCCCAAGGTTTGCCTGATTTTCGTGCGCTGAATTTTATATTATCATCTCTTCTTCAAAGAATTGAATCGTCGCTTCTGTTTTTCCATTCTTTATTCGTTGACGTCCGGGATCGACATTTTTAAGAGAAAATTGGAAGTTTTTTCTCAAGGGTGGCAACCTCTGTGTCTGAGAAGATTGAAATTTAATTGAAATACATACTTTGAAATTGCAGGTAAAATATCATCTCTTGTGGCCACGATGTATAAGCAAATAGCAACTCTTCGTAGCAAAAGACAAATTGTTAAAAGCCTAAGTGAGGAAGCTGATATGACAGCATAAGAAACAAAGCCTTTTGTATCAAATAACACTATCGCTGTGGTTTTCCGTTTCCGTAGAATGGAAGCACGTTTGCTCGCAGGAAACAAATCAGCCTGTTGCTCTTATGATGAACTTGGCATATAATTCTAAAGCGTGTAGACATGTTTTTTCCAAGGTTTTTCTTTTTTCCTTGTGTCTTCCGTACGTTTGAATACTTGAGGCCGATCCCCTGTAGCTTTCACCTGACGAGAGCATGTAGCTTTCACCTGTCATACATTTCTTAATTATTTTTCTTAATCATCCTTTTTTTTCTCTGGGCAATTATTGACTTTTTTCTGGATGTGGCAACTTCACAAACAATTGATGGAGACCCCTAAGCGCTTTCATTTGATATGTTACGTATTATGTACAGAAACTTGTGTGTTTTGTTGTCTGTGTTGCGATAGGGTCAAAGCAAATACTTTTCCGTTGCAATTAGTTTCCATTGATTAGAAGCTTGCTAATAAATGTTTTGCTCTTTTGCTAATAAAATCACTTTGAGCCACATTTCAAGTATTATCCGCAAAAAATTGCGAGTAGAACTTCGGGAACTCAATGGAACAACTTAAAGACTTGACTACCTTTCTATTTACAAATACTTTCAAGAACATTAGCAAAAATTGTGTAAATATAAAATAACATTGTAACTTTAATAGTAAATGTGAATTGACTACTCATTAAAAATACAAATTTTGGTTAGTTTATAGTTACTACTAGACATTAAATAGTGTAAGTGGTTTCACTTTCATTTTCTTACTCCAATGAATCTGTATGAAATATCTAATAATTGAAATAGTAAAACAGGACAGATTGATGCACTATTTTTCAAGCCGATTGAGGATACCGTTTTTTTTAGTATATTTTTTGTAGAGTTTTCTTCTACTTCTAAGGAATTTTTCTTTGATGGAAGGAATTTGTAAATAATTTTGTGGTCTAAAATTTGTTACACTTAATGAAAAATTACCAATTTTAAAAAGATATTCCTTGTATGAGTAATATTTTATTGTCGTTTGTGTTGAACATCTCAGAACATTCAAACATTGCAAAATCACAAACTTTCAAACTTGTACAACAGGCGAAACTAGCTCAGATAAAAGTTTCACTGACAACCCTAATCACTGTGCAAAAGCGGCAGGAAGCAAAATGGTTCCCGGTTTGCAAAAAGAGCAACCTTTCAGATACGGAAGGGGGGGGACTCAAGAAAACAGGCCGGGGCGGAATTGTTCTTGCACAACCAATTTCGGCAGCCAACCGAAAGACCGCCCCCGTTTCCATCTTTGCCGGCCCAGCCACGCCATTGTTAGCCTGTTAGTGTTTTTGCCTCTGCATAAAACATTACAGCGAACTTCGAATTCTCTTGTGAGCGCCGAGCAGAACGTAAAGCATGCTTCTGTATGCATTATTTCTTATTTACCTGCAGGCAGGTGAATTAGCAAGTTGAAAGAGCCGGCGCGTTCTACGACGAACGAGAATAATCAATGGAGACGATAGCTCGACGTATTCGAAGCGAGCTCTGCAATTTTTATCACGGTAGATGTGAAAGGAATACATTTGCGTGCACAGCTTTCTTGTATGTTTCTGGCTTTTGTGTTATTACACCAAGTGTAATTAAATGAAGGGTCCACAGCCATGATACGAGTACAGATTGTACCCGTTATCTACGCAAAAGCAAATAAGATAGTGAGAATTTTAAAAGCGAAGAGGGTGTTTGCAAATGCACCGCAATTGTAACATTGCAGTTCGAGTTTTGGAATGCTATGTCAAATTAAGTTTTTTTTTGTTATTTAAAGTCGCATCAAACACTAGGTCATTAGCGACCACTATTGCGTGAAGGTATGGTCACTATGAGGATAACACAATATGATGATAGGGGTGTTATAAAGTTTTGACTCTTGCATCGTAATGTATATGTGTACATTCAATTTAATATAAATTCATGATAACCACTTTAACGTTATTTACATTAAAGTAATGCGGACGAATGTTAGGACAGAGTTGAAGACAGGTTGAGGAAGGAAGGAACGCGCGCGGACTGACATTTGTTGATTAAGCTGTAACTCCCGCATTAGAATGAAATTGATTGATTGGCAAGAATAAAAATACAGAAATGACACACCTGATCAGTCGAGCTCTAGAACTGTTGTCCCTACAGTAGTGACGTAGTGATCTGAGATGAAAATTCGTGATCGTCATTTAACTTGTGTATTCGTAGAAAACTAAAATATGCAGTAAGAGTTCTTCATAAAAAAGTAATTAATTGAAAACCAAAGAAATAGTTGCAGATATTCAGATATTAGTTAGACAATTAAGGAGGATGTAGTCATCTTTAAAATATCTATATTAAAAACGCAGAAAAATATTTACTGATGTAAAAAGTACCGATGTAAAAAGATGTGGTCAAATAAGATTTAAGAAAAATAATTGAAATAAATGAAGAGTAAAATTTATTAAATATTCTGAGGATAAATATTCAATTTTGCTCTTTTCATATATATTAGAAGAACGAAAACGTATCCACAGAATATTTTGAATATTCATTGAGGGACTTTCTTCATTTCGAACATTAGTTTTAGCAGTATCTTCGCATGTTGGCAATGCATAAGATAATAAATGATGAATTACATATTAATTACATACAAAAATTATTAAAGCTGAATATGTGAGTTCTAGTGAGCGTTTAAGAATTCACGGAATTTAGATTTATTTAAACTTTTCCAAGCCATACAACTGAGAAGATCCTTAACACCACTTTACTTCCGTCTGCGTTTCGTCGATTTGAACAAAAACACTTCGTCCTTCTAAACGTTTAGCAAACTCACTTGAGATGGAGAGTACTAAAAGAACTGAACCACATCATTTATTTTCAAAATCTCCTACGTTGTGAGGTGTGCAATATCCTCTGGTCATGCATTTGTTATGTGTCCATCAGTGGAACAAAGTATCCATGATGAACACCTACCGTTAACTTTTTCTTTTATTAGGTCGTATTTCTTACGACGTTAACTTGTAATTGTCCCCATTTCACCCACAGCTGACCCACAGCTCCGGCTCTGAGCTACCCCCTCCAACGAGAACGCTCGAAACTTCCAAGACGTAAAAACGTTCCCTGCCGTTCAAACTCGAGCAACTTCCCTAAAACTTAAGTTAAATTGTTATAAGAACGCAAATCTTTTTCATCTTCCTTATTACAGTCTATCTGACTCTCATATTCATTATGGAGACGAACGCACCATAAAAAAATTGAATTTTCATACGGAGTGGTGGAAAAGCGTGCTCTACTCTCCGGAAAATTTCTGATTGCGAGGACCGACATATTCCGTTTTGTATAATAAGCCAATCTGAAGTTTTAATGCTTCCACGAAGCCCAAAATTCTTGACTTTCGCAAAGAGAGGAAATCGTGAGCAAAGCGCAACCCACCACCCAAGAAATGTTGAGGAATGCGAAACACGTGTTAGCTTAAAGAGAAGTGAAGGACTTCATCATTTCCTCTGATAACCAAGCCAAATACATGTTACTTGTTATTTACTAACTAGTGATGCCAAAACAGTACATACTTTCACATAAATTTTTACATGATCTTATTTCAAAATCTATCTTTAAAGAACAGTTTTAAAGAAGGGAGCAAATCTTTATCTGTAATATTTTAGTTGTAGGAAGTCACCGAAAAAGTTTGAACTTTTTGTAATTTCCAAAAAAATTAAGGTTTTTAACGGACATGCAACCTGCACCATTATGTTAAACATACTTCGTACTATGCAAAAAACAATTGTATTAAAAACAATATAAACATTTTTGTGAAAATTTGGAAAATTTTCCAGAGTCTTCTTATAAAGTACCCTCCAAAAAAAATCAGTTTTAAATTATAAGGACCGCGACATCAACCATGTCGTTGGGAAAATTTTCGAGAAAATCGACTGAACGGTTTAGCCGCTAGCATTGTACACAGGCGGACGGACAGACGGACAGACTGACAGACGTTTTCAGTCATTCGATTTTTCGACCATCATTGTTCACAGACATTGTTCACTCTACTCCGTAGGGAGAAAGTAAAAACTAGTGGGAAGGCGCGCCATACCAAATCTTTTCCTCTTTCCTCTGTAACTACTAAAGATGTTTAAAACAAATGCATGGCGTCATTTAAAGATTTACAATTGAATGAATATGCAGAGAGCGTTTAAACCATGAGAATCAAGACGGTTGAAAACTTATTTTGAAAGTTGGGACATACTTTGGTTTGGGACACAAAGTTGGGCCTACGCAGGTAGCCGAACATTTAACCAAGCTCCGTGAAGTCACAGAAGTTAAACATCTCAAATGTATGTTTCTTTTTAGCATTTTGTATTCCTACGTAAACTCTACTTTTCATTAGAAATTTAAATAATACTCTGTAATACACAAAATTTTAAATGTAATATAGATTTGTCGTTATTTTGTTGACACTGAAGATGGCTGCAATGAGAGCGAAGGAGCTCTATGCAAAAACACTGAAGGTGAAGGGCCATGTAAAACTGCAATTTGTCCAGGAATGCGGGAATTATACGTACAAGTTACTGAGAGTGTGGTGCATACTGACGACCAGGGTTGCCAGATGGGACGGAATCCCTATTTTGGGGCAGGAAAACGGCTCCCTTGCGCGAAAAAAATTGATTTCGCGGATTCCCGCCCAACGGGCGAAAATGCATAAAACATATGCGGGTTGGCCGAGTTTTCAGATTGCGGCGAAATTTTCGAAAAACAACAACGTTGACAATGAACTTCATATTTAGTTTTTATATTATACATTATTTTTTATTAATGATCTGTTAATTCGTTCAAATTTTGTTTGAGAAGTGAGTATTATGTGATTTTAGACATTTAGAATACAGTGTGTTCTAATAGTCATTGCGTCTTTGTCGTGCGTTGGAGACAAGAGTATTGGCAGTATTTTTAGTTCATATTAGAACACGCTATTTAAAATTAAGATTTTTAGTCAGTAGATTTTAACTTCCTGTATTTTCCGTTAAGTCGTTGGGAAGCAGCGTGCATATGTAAGCATTTCTGTGGTTACCGTTTTAAGCACTGATATTTAACAGGAGCAAGGAGAGTGAAAAAAGGAAGAGTGGAAAACAGTTTATCCCTTAAAGAACTCGTCCCATCTGCAGTAGTCATCAGAATAGTCATAACGAATTTTTAAATATTGAGATATAAACCATTATTACAAAAAGTGTAAGGTTTTACATAAATATTATTATTAATAACAATGTTTACAAACAAAAAATAAAACAACTCAAACATTTAATAGAATCACTATTTCAAAAAACTTATAAACAATTATTATTATTATTATTATTATTATTATTATTAGGCGTTAGGTGCACAGTGTTAACAGGCTATAGCCCATTAAAATCCCTTACGGGCTAGGGCCTGCACGTACTTCCAAGGAAGTTCTGCACGGGTTTTTGTTCGTGCAGTTTCTTTGAGTACAACGATGCAAATGAAAGAATTTCACACACATTTCTAATACAACTATTTTAATGCAGATTCAAATTTCCTCCTTGGAATATTGAACTTTTCTTATTTGGCGGAATTGGACGGATTTACATCCATCTAACAGTACATGTTTGTACGAAGCATCTGGCGACCCTGCTTACGTCTGATAATATATCCAGTCTCAGAATGTCGTCTCAAACACGTAGCCTTGTTTTCACGAGAACCTGCACTCCCTCGTCTAGTGAGACGAGCGGGAGCTAAAGCCCAGGATACATAGGGGAGATCTGCGAGCCGACACGAGACCGTCATCCATCCCGTTCCTCCCTTGGGCATCGCTGCTCCCCAGAGATGCTGAACCCCCCGCCCGACGCCACGCCCAATCTGCCTCCGCCTTGTTTGCCCCCAGAGATTTCTTGCGCCGCCCCCGCGCCGCCCCCGCGCCCGCCCCGCCGCCCGCCCCGCGCCGCCCCGCGCCGCCCCTGCCCGCCTCCGCGCCCCCCCCCGCCGTCCCGCGCCCCCCCGCGCCTCCCCCGCGCCGCCTCCGCGCCGCCTCCGCGCCGCCCCCGCGCCGCCCCCGCGCTGCCCCGCCGCCCGCGCCGCCCCCGCGCCCCCCCGCGCCCCCCGCGCCCCCCCCGCGCCGCCCCCGCGCCGCCCCCGCCCCCCCGCGCACCCCGCGCCCCCCCGCCGCCCCCCCGCGCCGCCCCCCGCGCCGCAAGAAGACGCTGCCTGCGGCGTGGACACGTCTGCTGCGGACGTCCATCTGCGTAATGAGGAATACAAAAACAGTCCTGCAGCTATCGAAAACGCGAGGCAGACGAGGACAACATTCTCCCGGCAGAGAAATAAGCATTTTTCTAGAGATATTCGTGCAGGGGAAGGACTTTAGCAGCTGTTCTTCGAAACGCCGGCCCGGTGGCTCAGGAGTTTGAAACGTCGTCCCAGAGCACCGAGGTGGCGGGTGAGAGTTGGAGGCTCCCGTAAGACTGGGCTGTGTCACCAAGTTGTGCCTTGTTGGCTTGTCACATCACTACCTATCGTACCTCAGTTCGAGTAGCGTTCACAATTATTTACCTTGCGTTACTCACTACTCGGTCCAAGTATTTCTGTTCCGATGGAGGCAGATTTTCGGCACGCTACAGAGCTAGGTCAAACTCAACCACTGCCTGGAGAAGAATTCCAACGGCCGGCTGTTCTGCTCGGCATTTTCCGTGATTTCTCCTATCAATACCACGCGAATGCCGGAGCATTATCCTAAGCAACGGGTCACGAACCACGCGATATTTCCTTCTTCTTCCCTTGCCTCTTCCCTGACTCTATACAGTTAGATACACCACCACACATCTGGGGAGACCAGTCAGTAGCTTAGAGTTTGAGAGGCAATGCTCTATTGGGGAAGATACCTGGACGAGGAAGCGTGACTAGCTTAATGCACATCATACGAAATACTTCAGTATTTTGTATGGAAAAATAAATTACTCGTGAATTATAAATACAATATAATATTAGCTTATAATACAATAATGCAAAATAAATATAAACACCATTGACATATGGCGTCATGACGTGAAAATAATTTGGAGACACACGGGTTATTCTCACTCTTATATCAGAGATATTATTTCTTCCCGTTGCGCTTCACAGGTTTGCGCTACACTGCATGGCATTGTAGATGGTTGATAAACACAACTTTCGTACATGTTTCAAATTTAAAAATGCGCACTAATGACGCCATGATTTGTTAGTATACTGATAACTCGCCCGCGTACGTTACATTCGGTTTGGGGTTTCATTCCCTGTGAATGCTCATGTTATTCGTTGTTGATACAGTATCAGGCTAGTAATTATGTAACTACGTTTAATTACTGGCGAAATATAGCCATTTAATCACGAAATACGATGATGGGGAAAACGATGTACTCATCGTACACATGAAGCCTGATCAAAGCAATCCTAAATATTCTCGAAGTCAGGGATATGTATATTAAACACACCGCCACTCCTCCCACCTGGAATGACAATGTAACTAGAGATACCATCGAACTGAATCAGCGTTCGAAATAGCGAATGTGAAAACAGTTGTTGACGTTTAATTTCCATGCATCTTTTGACGCTTAATAATCGAAGTAAATGTACCGAAACTCCCCCACCAAAACATTCAAGGAGCATATTTCTTGAAATGATCAAACCATTAAATTTAGAAACTAGTAGTGCTACGGAACGGTATAGACTTTCTCGTGCTACATAGTTTCCTTGACGTTTTATTTTGATCTATCTTTTTCATTTTGCCTCACACTCTTCTCAGTAGCTATTTTATTGGCCACTGAAAGATACTTTTTCTCGTTTTCCCAATTGTCCCCCGATTGCTAAAATTAGAATTGAAATGTGACTAAAAATATTATATAATTGTAAAAGTTGATCCTAAATGTACAAATCTGGTCTGGTTCATTAAGAATTGAAGCCGTTTTTTAGACAAGGTTTGAACGTATCTGAAAATTCACAACTTGAAATTCGTTTTCACCCAAAACTTTCCAATTTCTCGTAACGTCATTAAACATTATTTGAAGCAATTGTGCTCACAAATGTGACACCATGTAAGAAATTCTTATAATGCATTTATTGATGACATTAGTAATATTTCAAAAATATTTGTTTAATTTTAAAAAACAACAAAAAAATACATCATGGAGGCATTTACATCACGTGATTCAGTACTTACCGCGCCATCCAAGGGAAAAATTGTAAAAAAAAAAAATTTTGATCCGTTATTGTGAAAACCGTTATAGAACGATAGAGCGTTTCTGAAAATGCGGAATTTTGATATCTTTTGCAAAAAAAAAAACTCTTTAGTTTTCGAGAAACTTAAAAAAAAATTAATGTTGTTGAACTCACAAATTCAATAAATACATAAATACTTCTGTATTGTAAATATTCACAACATGAGAGATATTTAAAAAATATACTTTTGTGTTATTATTGGAAAATCAAATAAGTAATTCGAGGTCATAATATTCAATCCATGTAGTATTATTCATAGAAAAAATAAAGAAACAAAATAATGAGCTGTTCTACATAAAATATTGCTTTTAATGTTTTTTAGAATGTTCCCATATTTCACTAAAATTTCCTCTAAAACTACTAATACCCCTACTTCCATAACAATAAATATGACATTAATGAAAGAAATAACTGTATAACTGAAATAACTAAAATTTAATTAAAAAATCTTTATATTCAATGCAGGAAGACACGAAAAATATCGCGTTAGTTATTTTCGAAAATTCAGAGGTAACAGTGAGGTCCGAACCTTTTTAAGTATCGGCATCTTTGTTAGTACATTTTACTACATTCTCTCAAGAAATGCGAAGGATATTTTCGAGCGATTTGTGAGAAAAAATTGAAAATGTCCCAGGGAAGCATTACATAATTTCCTCTGTACTACGTAGATTACTCCGTGTGTACACAACTTATCTGTACACACACAAACAACCTATCTGTAACTCGAACAGTAAGCGCAACTGGCTTGATTTGAGAAATCCCAGAAACATTATATACATATTATTTGTAGTGATATTATTGGTATTATCTTTATTATTATTATTATTATTATTATCATTATCATTATTATTATTATTATTATTATTATCATTATTATTATTATTATTATTATTAATTTCATTACTATTATAAATAGTATTAATACCAGGAGTAACCATATCTGCATATCATTCACAACTAAAAAATGTAACTGCAGGCAACCATTTACTTCTCCGTTGCAGTGGGCATGTTAACATAGAATTTATTTATTACAATTTACAATAATACAATGCAATAATGCTACGTTCTTATTGCAGCCGCATTGGGTAGTGGAGGTCAACAAAGCAGGGGTGTATTGACTTGGAGATTCGAATTGCATCTCGGATAATTGAGTTTTCCAGTTGAAAATTCATCTTTCTTCATTATACTTACATCCCCCTTAAAATACCTCTGCCACAAACAATCGAAGCTGTAATAACCGAAACGGCTGATTACTTAAGCATCTTTTAACTTAGACAACTGACCGCCATGGGTGTCCAATGGAAGATATGTGTGAGTGACAGATTCTTGAGCGTTATTTTCAACTCAGTTCGGTACAAAAAGCGAAAAAAACTAATAATTATTTATAATAACTCTTTACCATAAATCATTCGTTATTGAAATAGTATATGATATATCGGAACACACCCACATCTCACGCGCACTGTTTTCCCAAGAATAACACTTCAACGTTCTCGAATTCCATATTGATGTTCTCCTCTGAGCGCCCGAAGCACTTCCCAGAGCGGTGCGAAGGACGGAGAAGAGCAGATGCGGAGGATCGAACCCGGGATCTAGGTCGGAGCCTCTCCGCCGCCGAACACGTGTTCTCTCGTCAGAACGAAAGCTGCTCGTAACGCAGTGGAGCCCAGTTGCTCGACGAGACGGCGACTTTGTGCAGACAATGTGAGCAGCTTTGTGTACGAGGCTCCAGCTGGCCTTCGAAACAGGTCACCGCAACGGAGGCGTAGTGAATGTTTACGGAATCGAGGAATCGAGGGTCTTTTCGACCGGCAATGAGGGTATAGTTTTTATGTATTTATTTATTTCTGTACTAGGCCGGCCGGCAACACTTCGCTATTGCAGTGTATTAAATAAATACAATTAAAGTTCAAAATCAATTTACTCAACGAAGATTAACTGCGTATTAACTTAACTTTACTATATTGTACTACTTTATAAATGAAATATTCAAATAATGTTGTGCATAGCATTGGGTTCAGACTTTCTGTTTTCAAGATCGCAACTGCGATGTTAATCAATATTACAGCATGAGTTGAAGCGAGGCGTGAAGTTAAAAAAAATAACCATAGATCGTTCATCAAGCAAGGACCTATGGGAACGGCGTAGAGCCCACCTCATCGATTAGTATTGCCAAACCAACGCCCCCATATGTCCGATTTAACTCGAAACCATCTTTAAATTCTCTCTACACTTATAAAAACTCTGTGTAAAACTTGCAGTAAAATCGGTCGAGTAGTTTTTCGTCTGCATGCGACAGACATACGCATATTCCCTTTTATTTATATATTCGTAGTTGTTTATTATCGTATTTATTTAGTTACGTATTTATTTATTTACTTTACTTACATATTTAGAATTGAAATGAGATGAGAAGAGCGATAGCTGAGGGGTGAGAAAGCGATAATGATGATGGCTGAGATCAGCTTTGTAGAACATAAATTCCGTGTGGACTGGTCGGTCAAAGGATGAGAAATTTCAGGGGCAATATCGCATGTAATTGGGAGTCCGCTACCAAAAATTCGTAAACCGGGAAGTTCTGCGTTCAAATCCTGAACCGGTTGAAGTGACTCAGGGCATCACTCCAGAGCCTCCGACCGGAAGGCACGAAGCTTCGAGTCGTGACAGTGGCAGAATTTTCGACACGGGCCAAGCAGCTAAGCCGAGTTCAGCCGCTGTCTGGAGGAGAATTCTAGAGGCCGGCTCAGGCCGGTAGTTTTCCGTGGTTTCTACGTTCGACTCCAGGCGAGTGCAGGAGCAGAATCGTTACAAATTGCCAAGGACCGCGCGAGATCTTTCCTTCCTCTTCCTTGGCCTATCCTCATCCCTTAATTACACACACACTTACTCGCGCTACATACCACACACGTCTGGAAACCAGTCGGAAACTTACAGATTGTTTTAGCTGGGGCTTGACCCCACTGATGAGAGATACCTTGCTTGGGAAAACCTTAAAACTGGCATGAAGGGTCTTGCCATCCGACGGCCCACGATCTCGGCAACAGCTGGTGAAAAAGACCGTCACATCACGAGGAAAACATACAATACACTTATGGGAATAATGACCATCGTTGATGCCCCCGGAAACGTTGACTTAAACCTTAGGTCACGCGCCCACTATTTACTACTAAACTGTTAATACTGTTCACTTACAGTATTTGTGAACCCCATGTTGATTGTTAAAAATCCAAGGTTACAAGAGCAACATGTAGGATTCATAATTGAGTGATATTGACTAACGTTGCTTATTAATTTCAAATTTGTTTAAGATTGTGCGCTATTTTGTTCTTAAAGAAACTGCCACATATTACTTGAATTGGACAGTTTGCGCATGTAATAATTGCATGTTCATGCACTACCAACATTTTTTATTCAGATGTGAAGAGATTATAGTGGCATTGAAAAGGTATGGCAAAATAATGAAACGCAATATTATATACTACGTTACAAAATCAAATTAAAAATAATAATAATAATAATAATAATAATAATAATAATAATAATAATAATAATAATATTTAATAATTTCCAGAGTGTCGTCAGTTAATTCTTCTTAAAAAATGTTGTCGAAACTCTCTTATAGAATTCCGTTAACTTGACTATTTTTATTTTTGTAATATTCCAAATTATTAAAAATCAAATCTAGTGATATTAATACGGTTGTTTTCAAAGGAGGCAGAAACTATTTTCACATCTCTGGTCATGACTCTTACACATTCCCTTGATGATCCACTCAAAACAGCCCCAACGGAACAATGCAATTAAGAGGGTCTAGTCGTTAACGTAATGAGGCTGTGGAGTGAAAGACGCGATTAGCCCTTCCTTTATCTAATTACTGGCGGTAATCTACGAAAAAAGCATTGGCGCCAAGTTCCTTCTTGCTTCTAAAGGGTGAAAGTCACCATTTAACAATGTTTGACTGTAGTTTTGGGGCCGGAACTGTCGGGTGAGATAAGCTCGATAATTTATTGTGATACTTATGTAGATAAAAGAAACTGACTAGCATTTTCTTTAAAAAATTTTACTTTGTTCAATTTTAAATTTTTAAAGGTATTTACTGTTATGCGAATTAATATTACAATTTTTTTCATATTCACTGTAAAATATTTAAATATATATTTTTGAAATTAGTATATATAAATAAAGAATATTTTTTCTCATTTACACAACATGACAATTTCTCAGTTTTACACCTGAAAGAAACCAATCAGTCCTTTTATTATTCAGAGTAATTTACTGAAATATGTAACGTAAGACCCTCACTTCAATGATCCAGGCTTGAATTGATCCAGACCCGCCATGGCACTCCTCAAACACTTCATTGATTTGATGGATTAGTGATTCAGGGCGCGTCAACTGCTGAAGGCATTGGTCCTGTACGTGTAGTGCATATCCTTTACTCGGGAGGTGGCGGAAGGCTCCGGTGGATGATAAGATTCGGTGCCGATCTCCCATCGGCTAGCGGGATTTTCCACAACCGTCTCCCACCAGAGGTGCGCTATCACGTCGGGCAAGCTCTAAGCTCCCGACCGGTCGCTCGCCATGTGTGGTAGTGTAGTGAATGTTAGTGTAAATGTGTGCGAGAATAGGACAAGGAACGGGAAGGAAAGATCGCGCGCGCTCCGCCTGGCCCGTTTGTTTAGGTACTGCTTCGGCATTCGCCAGTTATGATCGGAGAAACCACGGAAAACTACTGATCTGGGCAGCCGGCCGCTAGAATTCTCCTCCAGACAGCGGCAGAATTCGACCTAGCTCTATCTACACCTTCATGACGTCCGAGAGGAGGAGCGACAAGTTCGCAACTGATAATAACGACAGGGAAAAGAGCGCCGGGGAGTGGAGCTGCTCGGGGAAAAGGGCCGGTTAGACACTAGAGACGTCAATGTTTGAGGCGTAATGCGACGGGTCGGTGCGACGCGTTGCTGTATCGAGAGGGGTGGCTCAGGGCATCGTTGATGTCACTGCAGTCCCTCTGATCGGGAGGTCCTAGATTCGAGCCCCGACGATGGCGAGATTTTCGACTCTATCCAGATTGATTGGTCGAGTTCTGTTGCTGCCTAGAGAATAATTCTAGCGGGTGCCTGCTTGGAATAGTAGTTCCCCGTGGTTTCACCGATTAATACCAGGCGACTGCCGGAGCAGTACGCTAAGAAACGGACCATACACCACGAGCGATCTTTCCTACCTCTTCCATTTTCTGTACTCCACTTTCACTACCATACATGCCAAGAGACTGGTTGGGAGCTTAGTTTGCCCGGCTGGGGCGGTGCCCCTCTGTTGGGAGATACCTGGTTATGGAAAAGCCTCGGTATACGACGGTAGGTAGGCGCCAGATCTCGCCATCAAGCGGAGGAACCACTACCGCCTCCCGAGCAACAACATGTACTACACTTACGCCACTAAGGACCTTAATGTTTCCGCGCCAAGAATCACTAACAATTAATTAAGCAATCAATCCAGCGTAGCAGTGTCCCATAATTCGTAGTAAAAAAAGAAATCTTTTTATCCGGATTAAGTGCACATTACGGAAATTAGGGACTTCCTCTAATCCTTTGAAGTGGGATGAAGGGACTGACTGGGCTCGTAGTTTAGAGCGCTCCGTTCTGCCATGACACGTGGGTTTCTTTGTGCTCTCGCTGCCGAGAGGCACTGGAATACATGATGACATTCACCGAGGCTCCCGAACGAGGTAGAATTACGAGTGCCTTGACCCGACATCAGGCGTACTTCATCTTTTACTTTTTAGCTTTACTTCGTAGGAAAGCAGCGGTTTTTCTAGAGGAAAATTCTTATTGTCTGGCTTTGAAATTGAAAAATAAGAATAAATAAATTCCTAACACAATATGCACTTAGAATTCAAGTTTTATGGGTTCGTGATACCGAAAAATTGATTGACGACAAAATGTCTCTCCCTCTGCCCGCGTGTCCGTCTGCCCGCGTGTTCGTGGTTTTATTGTTTTCATAACAATGTTCACCTCAGCCCTCATCCCAAGACATGGAATCCCATGGTAACGAATGTCGATCACATAGAATTTACCAAAACCCAAACTACCTGTATCGCTAAGTTAGACAGCGAAAATATAAAATGTTATGCTTTTTGCATTTCCAATATTTGGATTAATTCTGATTAAATAGTTGCATTACGGTTCACGTAAGAATTTGACTGCGAAAGTTCTGGAAGTAAATGTTTCAGATTGAATATTACGAGCCATTTAAGATTCGCACATTTCATTTCAGAGATTTTTTCGCTCTATATTGGATAACTAAATTGCAAACAGTAATTTTTGAAAACAATTCTCACATTTCCTTTTTTCGAAGGGAAATATAATCCATGGCTCCTCGTAAAATGTGTAAACGAAAGTCGTAAACTTTATTTTCCCCTAAATTGAAGCTGAGAGAGGGTTCTCGTTTCTTGCGTTCTTTACGGTGCTGTTGCAGAATTTGTAAACGCAGAGGGAACGCAGACCTGCAATAGTTGTGTGCTGGTTTGTACAGTGTACAAACGGGGTGATTCTGTTCCCCGTAGGTATTGAATGATGTTTACGCAAAAACAAAAGATTGGGTTGTGTTTCTCCAAAACCCTCTTGTGAAAACACAATGAGTGAGTTAGGCTTCGAATTTACCTCCGAAGAAGGCACAGAGCTCTTCAGTAGCTTCTGTCGAGGGTCATGCAACGTAGCACAAAACGGATCAAAAGATGCGCAAAAGGATCAGATCACGGATCAAAAGATGATTTAAAACCCCTATAATGAAGTAAAACTAAAACATTTCAAAAAGTTCCAAAAATAATATTAAATAAAAAGAAAGAAAAGAATTAACTAGCAAGTAGTTATCTTCAATTATGAAAATACTGAAGTAGCTACACGGCAGCAATAGTTAGGAATGGTCAGGCTTAAACGTGAATCAAATGTATTTATTAATTTCCCTGAAAGGCAGCACTGCCAAACAGGTGAATAATTTAATAAAAAGTTTTCTCAAGAAAGAGCAATGTAATTTTAAATAATCTATACTTGACAAGAATATCATAAAGTATCTACTCACTTCATGTTGAGCATAATTGAATACAATTATATTTCTTTTGGAAGCCACAAGACGATGGATGGCCAAACTATTGAAGCATAAGTCTCCGATGGAAATTTTGTGGAGTGTTTATTTCTTTAATCAGGGGTAGACCTTAACTATCTTGAACTGAACCCCAGATTAAATTGAAAGACCCATATAACCAAAAAACTACAACTCATTAAAATAAAGTTAAAGCAACTAAATCGTCTACTCAAGTAATGCAATATCCTTATATAAAAAAACTTTGACCTCTTATACTCTGTGCGTGCTCAGAATGGATCAATATCTCACAAACAAATATAATGAAGATTCTGAATATCAAAACAAATTCCTCCGAGTAGACACACACTCCCCTTTGTTCATATCAAACAAACAACCCCATTAAGAAGTAAACCCATCACTTATCTCCCACAGCATAGCCCACCTTATTAATACTTTCTATTCGAATACGTATTAATTTCTCCAGCTCGAGACTCCCACTATAACATAACATCAATAATATAGTCTACAACACATATTCCCATTAGAAACGTTAATGAATATTTTTAAAGAGTGGCTAAAAAAGTTTGTGCTCTATTAATCTACAGCATGTAATAAATAAATTTAAGAGAAAAAACAAAGACACTTTGAAAATCAATATAGGCCAAATGAAATTGGTATTGTTTCGCTACACTAACTTAACCAAACCCCTTAACTCGCCGTCCGGACAGCCAAAAGCCATTCGTTGATCCGACAGGCAGAAGTGTCGAATTTCATCTAGCCAACTGCAGTCGAAGAAAGAAATTCAGCGAGAGGCACAGCCGCTTCGCTTACCGTCGATCACACTGAGGCGAAGGTTGGGGGTTCACTTCCGGTTGACGGGTTGTTTCCGTCCCGCGGCTGATCTGCCCGGAAGAGGCTGAAACTTCGCCTCGGGGGCCGCCACCTCGGCGAGAATGTTGGGAGAGGGCGAGGCATTTACGTGGCATTTGCGAGGCGCCGTCGATTCCAACGAAACAAAATTTAAAGGGAAATGTCAAAAGGAGATAAAGAGCTCCTTTGGTGCTTCCGAGCTGTCAGATAAAATCATCTTTTGATTAGAGGTCGTAGCGTGCCTTTGAAGATCAATCTAAATATATACGTTTTTAATAAGGGTGTTTTCTCAATGATTTGGAAGTCGCGAACTTCAAACGATTCTCCCGGAAGGAGGTGGGAAGAGAGCGGAAGCGTGCCGTTGCGGGGGAGGGGTTGCCCTTTGCGCCTCTTCCGGCGCGGCGGGGGAAGACTTCCGCTTGCACCGCCTCTCTCTGCCACAGTGTCCTCCATCTTCCTCTTGCTCCCTCGTTGAATGCAATGCCAACAGCCAGACCCAAGTTGTTTAAATTTTAATGCTGCAGTTATATGATCACTTTGGCATGTTCCGAGATGCATGTACAATAAGTAATACCATTTATAAAACCTTAATATTTTAAATAATTTGACTTTAAAATGCGTTGGTATGTATTGCTTTTATATTTATGTACACTTATACGTGTATATTTACATCTACAATTGTATCTAGATTTATTAAATAGATATTAGATATGTTAAAGAAATGGTACTTTTAAGGTAGATTGTCATCACAATACTAGATTTTTTTTAAACATTCGTAGTTTTTGAGTTATATTTTTCAAACAATTTTCTCACAGCTCGATTAAGTCTGACAGCAAAAAGAGACAAAAATTGTTTGAATAAATTTTTATCACTCTTCATAGTTATTTATTTTTTTAAAATATATACCCGTTTCCAAAAAACCTCATTTTGTAAGAGGCAATTAGGAAATGAAAAGTTTCGTTCTCACCTTGAGTTTTGAAATTTATTTTGACTCTGCATTGTTGGATGAAAATGAAAAGAAAAATGTTTTTAAGATAATGATAGAGGAAAAGTATCCGTCATGTTTCCTCAACTTATGACTATTGGTAGTTTCTTCTAAGTACTTTGAACGATGAAGTTAATCGCGGTTACATGTTTATTAAAAGTATGCATAAGTTGTACTGTTATTTGCCCTGCAATTGGCTGGTGAGCATTCACTCTCAAAGAAGTAATAATATTCTGTGAGAAATTCCGGAGGATTCGCAAATTTTAAATATCTACATGTGTCTCAGAATAAACATTACTAACTTGTATGTCATGTAGACGGTCGAAAATTATCACTTTTTGCCAATATACATGTAGGAAGAAATTTAGTATAACGGAATGATTCATGTGTCTTTCCCTGCACAGATGTTCGGCACGTCACATTCTAACGATGTCCTGGAGATATTACGTGTCCGTCTCACGTCTAGACATGAGAGGATGTCCAGCAATCAGGGCAAAATTACCTACGTGTAACTCGATTTTAAAATGTAAACTTTCCCACTCTAAGTTCATTACCAAAATGTGATCATTTTTACTGCTGTTGATACCTTAGTAGTTTGTACCATTTGGTCTGAGACAGTGTAATAATAGGAAATAAACGTGTTTGAGCATCGTGAAGAAACTCTTGAGTTTTGTATAGAAATCGACAAATTAAAATACTTCTGAAACAACTGCTCTACTGATATAAAATATTTATTTTTTCAAAATCGAATTGATTCAATAAGTAATCTCTCCGGATACGAATTATCTGAACGTTTATTTTGTAAAAAGATAAGTAATAATAAAATTGGAATAAGTTTATAATATAGCAATAAAATTTTCTCTTTTCGGCAGCCATTTACCCCAAGGATTTTTCCTCACGTCGACAAGGCGACGGAGACCTGTTCGTGTGTAGCTGCGGATCGTAGCTTACAAATTTAGGATAAGCTTTTTAAAAGCTCAGAGACCTTCACGCTAGAAACATATAATCTTGAAATAGGCTAAACATTTCTAATAAACAGAATACTAAATTAAAGAAAAGGAAAAAACTAAAAAGCGGAATTCTGTAAAAAAATTACATGATGTTCCACACTGTCATACTTCACTCTTCTTTTACCAAAACAACTACTCACCTACTCTCTGTTATTTACCACACTTTTTCTCAGAATAATTTACCTCGTGACATTCGCTTTCAAAGTCACGATTGACATCTCTGGTGAAGGGGCCTCCATTCGAATATCGACAGCACAACATATCAGCCACCAGGCTGTGGCTCTGAAGCGCTCTCCGCCTGTTGGAGCCCTCCGGGTCAGTTTTTGCGGCCCCGCCCCGTCCCGCCCCGTCCCGCCACGCTTATCCTGCCATCGCCGCACGCCCTGCCACGCGCCTGCCAGGCCCTGCAGCCCATGCCACGCCCTGACCCGCTGCACGCCGCTGCAAGCCATTGGCACGTCGGCTGGCGACGGCCCGTGCAACGCCTGCCATCGCCCTGCCACGCGCCAGCGCACGCCCGCACGGCACAACGCCCGCCCGCACCGCCCGGCCCGCCCGACCGCCGCCCGACGCGCCCGCCCGCGCCGCCCGCGCACGCCTACCCGCCGCCCCAGCGCGAGCGCGCGCCCAGCGCACGCAGTCTCGTCCAAGTCGGGAGGCGCTCTGCGCGCGAAGGGCGGCGGAGGACAAAGGTGAGGGGAGGATGAGGACAGACAAGTGAGGGCGGGTAGAGATGGATAGCAAAGAGGCGAGGCGAGAGGGTGGGTGAGCGACAGTAAGGTTAGGAGAGTGGAAAGCGACGTCTAAAGCGAGGGCGAGTATGAGAGCGAAAGCGAGGGCGAAGATGAGAACAAAAGTGAGGAACGGTACGAGGGTGGATTCAAGGGCAAGCGCGAGAGGGTGGACGAAGGAGAGGGCGGGGGTGGGGTAGGGCGAGGACAAAGGTGAGGGTGCAGGCGAGGATAAAGGCGAAAGTGAGGGCGAATACGAGGGCATAGGCGAGGAGGACGAAATTGAGGGCGGGTTCGAGGGCAGATATAAGGGCGAAGGCAAATATGAGGGCGCGGTGGAAGATGTGGGGATGGGCGAGGGCGAGGACTAGGATGAGGATTAGGACGAATTGAATTGAATTATTGAATTAATGCCTTATTTTACGTGGCGAGACTCGGGCCTTCAGGCCCGCTCTTCTGTCTGACCAGGCAAATTTCGCTACGCTCCTTACCAACTAGCGGAGAAAGGAGGTATTTCTTGGGCGAGAAACCGGAGATTTTTGAATTTAGAGAATCAGAGGCGTCATTTAGGCTTGAGGATATTTTTCATGCAAGTAAATCTACTAACATGGGACAGCCGGCTTTACTTCTCCTCCGAAGGAAGGCGTACGAAGGAGGACGAAAGTGAGGGCGGACACGATGGGAGGGCAAGGATGAAACGAAAGTGAGAGAGAGGACGAGGTCGTTGGGGTGGGCGAAAGTGAGGGGGTGGGCTGTGGTGAGGAAAAGGACCACGGCGAGGACGAGGGCGGGGCGAGGAAGACATGATGAATTATCGGCTCATGAGCGGCGTCGCTTCGCTGGCGGATCCCGGAGACGGAGGCGGAGGCGGAGGCGGTTGCTGATGACAGCTCCCCCGACCGACGCGCCGGGCACGCGTGAGCGGACTGCGCTGAGCGGCGGAGGGCGCTTTTTGTCGGGGCGGCTGAGAGCGCTCCGCGTCGCGAAGCGAAGGGTAAAACGTCGCGCATCTCTCAGCAGCGCCGCTTGAAATCTGTGGAGCACTGCCAGAGACGCGCGCAGATACTAAATTGCACCGACAAACACAACACGGCTTGCGCATGCGCTTGCGTAAACAAGTCGGCGAGCCGACGAGTTGAGGGAAGTGCGCGGACAGAATCTTGCCGCTGTGAGTGGTGGTTAGGCGGCCTGGCTACGCCCTTGCAGGACTGTCGGTTGCATTCGTATACCTACGCTGCGTCTGCAAATTGTGTCGTTGTGTGTTGTTTCGCCACTATCACATGTATTTCACTACAACCTCTCATAAAATTATAATAAATTAATAATACTGTAATTGAATACCTTATTCTGCATCATTTAAAGACAAATTGTATATTACCTAATAGTGTAGTCAGATCATTAAAAGATATTGAAATTTACTCATTTATAAACAAAGGATATATTTTTAGAATTGAAATAGGAAGACGGAAAGCTGCGTATTGAAGTCATGCATAATGCGTCAGGGCTCTTAACGTGTCATTGTGGTCACGTTGGCTTCTCTTACCGGTACATGTTACAAATCAATGTCCAACTCATAATCTTATGAATATCATCAGCATGCAACCTTAATCATTACCCAACCTCTAACCAATGGAAGGCAATGGCCAACTACTACTGTAGCTATCTCCCAGGTATGACAGAGGAAAGCATAACGGCGAAAGACTTCTTTTCGTGCTTCCCAACAATGTATGGCACAGATCATCAACATCCTTGCATTAACACGGAAACCGTATCATATACTTGTAATTTAATTCGTTCCTTTTTCTTACTCAATTGAGTCATCAAGAATTATCTGGACGGCCCAGACCAGGCCTGCTTGTTAGTCTTCTTCATTGCTCTCCATGAACATGCATTCAGGGAAGAAAGACGTCCAGAGCCAGAAGCTGGATAAGAAAAAAATGGCGCGCGGCGCTGCGTATAAATCGAGTCGGAAGCAGGACCTTGTTCCTGTCTGAGGGAGCGAGGGGCTGCCTAACGGCTCTGGGGCTCGCGTGACGGCGCTGTGGGCGCCCACAGCTTACAACAGGGCTGGGGGGGGGGCACTGGTGTGGGCACAAAGAGCTCGATCAAGGCTCAGGACAAAATTTACTGGGAGAGTTTTGGCTGCCAGGGTGAAGATCAATGATGTTCTGAAGTCCTCTGTACAGTAAGGTCTAGAGTTCCACGAATGACCGTGGCAAAATTTTCGAACCTAGCTAGATCGAATCAGTTGCGTCGTCTGAGAAGAGTTTTTAGGAGGCCGCTGCTCTGATTTGTAGTTACTGTGATTTTTCCGTTCAACACAGCGAATGCGCGAGCAGTACTCTAAAAGAGCCACAGACCGCGAGCGATCTGGTGCCTATAATCTTTCCCTTACACACATTTAGCATTTAAAGGCAATACATTACCGACACATGCGGAGAACGTCCGGGAAGATTAAGCTTGTCCACCAGTGTGGGGTGGTGCCCGCTAGTTGAGAGATACTGGTGGGGAAACGCCACCGCTAGTAAGAACGGAGGTTCCCGTGCGATTCGCCCATACAGCGAGGGGAAGACGACGAGCCAGTCACCACGCAAGCAAAAATGCACTGACACTTACGACTACTTAATGATCTGGTATGTTGACGCGCCCGGAATCCTACTAATCCAAAAATTTAAAAAAATGTCTAGTGCTTATGTAAATATGTTGAAATATTTAGAAATGTAAAATTATATATTTTATACACACTTATAAATCCCCTGCAATTTTTACGTTCTATAGGACATATTGTAGTTAATTTCATTAGTTTATAATACTCAAGCTTTATTGCTTGAGTAAGATGTATTTGAAGACGAGTGACGTTTTAGGAGCAGAGGTTTCAATTGAGATGCATAAAGCAACAATATAAACGAGTTTAATACGCTATTTTTTGTGCAACAGCATTGTAAATTTATAAGAGAATCAAACTTAATGTTTGCCGGTCCGGATGGCCGAATCGCTAAATCAGTAGTGCCGTAGCGATATCGGAGTGAAGGATCGGTGTTCGAGTCCCGCCTCTAGCATGGTTGCATAGTGTTCGTTCTTCCACCACCTATCATCATCATATCGTGTCATCCTCACAGTTACCATACCGTTACACGCAATAGTTGTCGCTAATGACCTCGAAGTTAATGCGACCCTGAATAACAAAAACAAAAATACTTAATTTTGCCAAACAACGTTCTTGTGCCGTCTGTGCCAGAAAACGGTGTTCGGCGGTTCCGTTCACCGCTACCTCCCCAAGATTCTCTCGCTGCGATTGGCTGAACGTGTATGAAGACGCAATCATTAATGCTGTAAAAATCTAATACGTCATCATACGTTCCGTAAAATGTGTGATTATGAACGATTTCTTGCAACAGGAATAAGAGTTCTTGCAATTATTTTATATTGTTAAGCCTTATTGCATGAGTACATGTTTTGAAAACGAGCGACTTTAGGAGAGAGTTTTCAAATTTGTACGAATGTTATAAAGCAGCATTATAAACGAGTTGCATACTATATTTTTTGTATTAGAGCATTATGCATTTATAAGAGAATCAAACTTAATTTTGCGAAACAACTTTCCTGTGACGACTCTTGTATTTGGCATCGTGCGAGTAAACGGTGGTCGGCTGTTCCGTTTAGCTCTACCTCCCGCGATTCTCTCGCTATGATTAGCTGAATGTGTGATGACGCAATCATTCGTGGCATAACATCTAATACGTCATGATTTGTGCCGTAAAATGCCCGATTATGAACGATTTCTTGCAACAGAAAAGGTCGTTAATTTGTAACGACGAAGTTAATGTACCATTATTTATAGTACTATTATAATATTGTTCAATCATTAAAAATATGATTACAAAATAGAAGTTCTCGAGCTTTTTTTAAGAACGCAGGACCAAAGCACATTATACTAATTCCCTTTACTATTCACAAACGAACACTAAAATTCATTTGACTCCATAGCGGATTAAGTTCAAAGTCAGAGTTGCTAATTGAACATCACTTTTGTTTCTATGAAGGCCTTCTGTATCACACGTCATTGCTCTTGACCTACCGAGCACACACAGAAATATACACTGGAATACAAAAAAGGTCGTTTATAATAGTGGTTTACAAAAATCTCGTGAACGCCGCTTCAGTGCTAGATCAGTGCTTTATTGTTTACTAGTAGAATTACGCCCCGCCGCGCGCCGCCGTTTCCTGCTACGTCAGCGCCGGTTGGACTGGTCGTTCCTGGTCGCTCTCGTGCCGCAATCGTCCCCTCGCTTTCGCGTCCAAGCTGAGCGTTTGTTTTGTCTCGTCTACATCCCTCGCTGGCAGCTTGGTCTGTCCTGCTCGGCCCTACACCGTGACCCAGGCAACGCCTAGCAACAATGAAGCCCAGGTGGATTCGGAATTACATTTAACTGAAGCGCCATCTTTACTCACTTTGTCATTTATAACGTCTTATCGATGACAAAATAATAAGAAATACATCGCAGATGATACGAACTGCACCGGCATTCCCTATTTTGGGTACACCTGGTCCAGGTTAAGAATTTTCCCTACTTTGACTACAAGTTTGAAATTTTCGTATTAAGGATGGTGCGTAAAATTCAGCTTCAGAAGTGAGTGTGCAAAAAATTAAAATGATATAAAAGTTGTTGAAACCTTGATTTTGCAAACATTTGAAGGAGAACTGGACGCGTTTTAGGTGTGTGGGGTGCGCATTTGGGGTGTGTGGGGGCGACCTGCGCTGGAAGCCGTCATTTGTGTGCGCTGGCATTCACCCGCTCGGGCTAATGAAGTGGAAGCGGGCGTGGGGGCGGGCACGGACGGCGGGGCACTAGGACCAGCTGACGCCAAAGCGCAGAAAAAAACTCAGTTTTCGAGTTTGCAGGAACATTTTCGAGGAACGGGCGCAAAATTTGTGTTCTTTATTGGCGTGTTGAGATCGAGGTACGTAGAAGTCGAGGTCGATTAGGTCGTTAAAGTTCTTGAAAAATGATATGCGAAGACGATAGCGATGATGACGATGCAGTGGTAGGAGGGGCTGCGAAAACGAGAGAATTCCTAGAAAACCTGCTCGCTCATCTCCCAGAGATTGTCCAGGGATCGAAATCGGGTTCTGCAGAAAAAGGCATTGCCCCCGGCCTTTACCTCACAAGCCTCCTACTGACTAACAACGTACACTTTAACGTTTTATTTACAACGGTTAGTTTTCTACTCGAACGTAAATAACTCTAATGACCCGTTTTTCAGTTGTCTTATTTACAAAACACAATGAAATTTTCACATTTTTGTTTAATTACATTCTTTACTTCTTGACACTAACACGTTCCGACAACTTTCATACATTCTTGTCTTCAGACTATGAAATAAATTAGTACAACAACTACAAAAAGCGAAAACTAATTACATTTCTTAAGTATTAAAACATGAATTCCTTACTAACCATATTTTTGAATATTAATTTAACAAAATTAACAGTCTCTTTAAATGGATTTTAATCAACTGCCACAACTATGAACAACATTTATACAGATTTTGTTTCTTTGGATGCATGATATTTATTTAACAAATATACTCAGAAAACCCAAAGTGACCATTAATTACCAATATTAATAATAACCGTAATTATATTTAAGCACTGAATTAAACAAGTTGAAACTCGCTTACAAAATCAAATCTTTGTGTAAAGCTTTTTACCAAAAGTATAATTTAAACAACTCGTACAAAATTCTTGTTATCTGCTTGAAACACAATACTTTGTCAGGAAATTTTATATTTTGCTTTTTAAAGGCAAAGTTTACTAAATCTAAATGAACGAAGTTGAGTTGAAATATCTGAAAGATTTTTCAGTTAAAATATTAAAATTCATCAAGCTGTACTTCAATTGTGTAACGGGATTTCATTTCCAAAGAATGTGCTGTTTTTCCAAACTAACATTCCTCAGTCAATCTGGCTCAACTTCAGGCTCTACGATTTTAAAAATATTTCTTTCAAATTTTGGGTACAGTTAAAATTTTTTTTCGAAAATGGCCGCATATTTTTAATTTTAATTAAGTTCAATTTTTACTGTTAATTCGCCTATATCATGCAGTGTGAGTAGGGTAAAGTAAACTATGTATATTGAGTGACTAACAATATGTTTTTCGTCGTATTCTTTAGTTGTAGTCTTCGGACTACAGGAAGGTGGTTCTACAAACTCTTCATGTACATTTCAATTTCTATCCGTGAAGAATGCGTAACAGTTATTTTCTGATTTAGCGGTGTTTGCATTACTTTTTTTGGAAGAGTGGATACATTGATTTCTTCTTGAAAGAATTCCTTCAATATCTTACTTAGGTGCAAGGAAACATTGTTTGTAGGTGCAAGTTTACTTTTTGTTTCCGACGAAGTATTTTTGAGATCGTGGAGTTTGTTCCCAAAAAGCTGCTTCTGCTTCGACGTGATCGATGTAAATCTTCTGATATATATTTCTGACATCATAAAAACATTGTTTTCTAGAGAGATCGAAGATATGTGTGTAAAAGTGAATCTTTTTCTCACGATCTTCTGGGAAAATCAAAAAATTAATTGCATATTAATGACAATCCTCCAAACATACGAGTATTTTTCACATCTCCAATCGATTCCTAAATTTTTACTGTTACCCAAGAAATGATGCCTGAGCTATTACATCCTTCTGCCTGATTTATCAAAATCCATTAAAAAAAACTTCATTAAATAGCTAAGTATATTGTGCATACTATAATCGCAACAAACATCCACTCATCATCCACTCACCCACCCCTCACCCCCACCGCCTTTTACATGCATATATATACGAATCATGTAAGCAAGCTTTTCAATGCCTGTGAATCCATAACGTATCTACGCATCTAAAAGTTGTGTCCAAAAATGACGCGAACACGAAGGGTAATGTGTTTATTTAATCATTATTTTCAGTTAGGTAGATGAATTTCTTGATTTCAATTTCTTTTGAAGTATGCAGATGAATGGTGAAGAAAAAAGGTAATTTAAAATGTATAAAGTTTCTGCAAAATTGTTCGGAAATTCTCACAGAACAAATAAATGTATGGAAAAGATACACGGACTAGAAATACATTTAGTGTCAACAGCAATATTCTGGAGTGGCGGAATAAAAAACATTAGAATGAACGCACGGCTAGGTGCTTGCAGTGTATCAAAGGAAAGTAAGTTATTAAAAGGATTCGCATGAAAAGCAGGAAAATGTATTTGTGTGTTTTTGAGAGAATACCACTGCTCCAATGTTCAAAAATAAAATACGTGCGCCATTAATCACTTCAGAACAAGTGTAGTAGGTAAACAATTTCGCTCGAAGCAGGAAGATTGGATTGCGATTTTCTTGGGTTCTCTCATTTTTTTTCTCCGCGGACTATGAATAGATTCTGACGTAACCCCGTTGTATTCTCTGCTTCCTCACTATTATAGACACATTTCGAGGAATATCGCACGCATTGACGTCAGTGGAGGAAAAAAAGTCAACGTTTAACAAAGAAGCTTGGGACCTTTCAACATATCATTCAACTGTTATGAAACAAAGCTTTATTGTTCACGAACACTTCAATACGTATTAAATCACGCCGATCTGTATTTTTCGTGCAACCTTCGTACAATGTTTTCACATTAATATTTCAAGACACACAATTCGGGATAGTGGGATATCAAATATCGATTTAAAATAGAGATTTACCTAGTTCACATCTCACTCTCTATGTGCGAAAGAAGATGCTGTAGTTAAAACACGAATGGGCGTGTAAACATTTTGAGTTAAGGATCCTGGTTTGCAGGGAGACGGCCATTACGAAGGAAACGAAAATATTTATTATACACGTAATAACAGCAATTTAGGCAAATCTCGCGGTTTTGAATTGTAAAAGACCAAAGGTTAAGTGTTCAAATTAAAATAGGATAATTTAAATTCACGTTATAAAATGATTATAAATTATTTTTTATTTAATAGGTAGCCTAATTACACATAAAAATTAAATAACTCGTTACTATATGGCTAGGCTGAAGGTCTTTAAGCCATTACACCTACCGCGTTCTAACCTTTATAATTCTGGTACTCACCTCAAATGGTCTCTTCATCGCTTCAAAGCCGCAGAAAAGAGACTATCAGGTACGGCTGAGAAAAAAATTTCTCTGAAGGGAAAAACGTGCCGTCAAACGCCGACTACATGCTAATATGCCAGACGTTTTTCTAAACTACTTTTTTATTCCCTGGCGCGGACGTCCCGCCTTCCTCTTCCAGTCTTTGGTCTTCTCAGCCCCTGAAATCAAACATCACCCCAGAAGAACGACCGAACCACCACATCTTACTTTTCGGCACACCTGCGCCAAGTCCAATGATCTGTCAAGATTGCCTACGTTGAAAACAAAGTATGTTTTTAACTCTTGTCACAACAGTAACTTGTTTTCAGTTCTTGTTCAAAGGCTCAAAATGTTGTGGATTCACACTTCGGTTTTTACTCATACCAGCTAAATTTTATGTTATATACCATACGATTGAAGTCGGAAACAAAGCGTTAGCGTACTTGAACGTATTAAAGAACTCAGTATTTTTAGACTATTTTCTGTCCCTCCCTTTTTTTCTTCACTATTTATATTGAGATAAACCATGTCATCTCAATTGTAAATATATGGCGAAACTAAATAAGTTTTAATTAATTTAGAATATAGTTATTGATTAAATGTTTTCAACGAAATAATGCAAGAGAATATGAATATTTTTTTCCGATCATAATTTTTTACTGTCAGTTGAATAACACACTGCACATGTCATAACTTTTTTCATACATATAAATGTTTTTATTATTAATTATTGATTTCAAATTGATATCCAGAGAAAATATTTATATTTAAAAGATTAACAAACAGTTATCAAATAAAATTCGAAAAGCTAATATAAGAAAAGAAGAGGGAAAAGCGGTCGTGAATGAGAAAGCATGATAGGTGAGACAAAAGAACAAGGTGCGTACTAATTAGTAAGGAGAAACGATTTATAGCTTGGACTACGCCCAAAAGACGAACAGTAGACGGTCAGGCGGATAGCATTACGATGTGATCAATTCGAAAGTAGTCGCCATGTAGGATGGTCACGTGTAATGCGCCCGCTATTCGTAATTTATTTTAAGTAAAGTTTTATTTGTTAACTTTATTAAAATATTCTAAGTAAGTGACATTTTGGAAGTAATGATCAATAAATAATGTGTTTTAGAAATTCAAATTACAAAATTAGAAATTCGGAACCTTTGGAACGTTCGAGTGTGGAGACGGATGGAATGCTACCTAATAAGTAGAGGAGGAAGAAATGGTTCAGGTAAAAAAGGGCAATGAGCTAAGAGGGATGTGAAGTCATCGAAAGAAAAGTGGAAATTTGCAAATAAAGATACAATATAAATTTGAAAAAGGCCGAAATTTGGTTGATTACTTAAAAAATAAAATGTAATGAGATATAAAAAGCCATTTAGTAGGTAAATATTATACTGTTCTGTGCACGAACTGAATAAATGTCGTAGTTAATTAGTGTGAATGTGATGTTTTTGTATAATAATAATAATATTTTGTAATAAAACGGTAATTTGTGTATTTAATATTTGATATACAGATTGATCTGACGTGACTGTAAGGAAGAGGAGATATTTATCTAGAAAATAAATGGTATAACTTATTGATGTGCATCTGAAATTTGTCACGAACGCCTTTTGTTATTTTTAGTAATATTGTGTTTTCAATCGAGCTTATAATCCCTAATTATAAATTTGTATCAGCCGAGACATCGTGTTTAGCGTTGGATTTTCAGGCCCATTTCTTGAAAGATAATATTAAAAACACAGCCCTGAGATATTAATTTATTATTATGTTTACTAGTAAATTTATAACCGAAAATAAAAAATATTATATGGCCGTGATAATTGATTTGAGAATAATAGGCTAACTGAAAGATAAATGTAAATGTGGAAAGTTTAAATATTCGATGTATGATTTGTATCTTTATGTGACAGAATATACGAATAAATTTATTTCTTAAAGGATATATTTTTAGGCTCAAGAAGTACGGTAATGTAGCAAAGAAATAAAGACATTTTCGCGATTTATTGTGGGTGCCTCGTGACCACATCCCATTTTCTGACATTCCACGCTCAACGCCTGGATAATATCGTCCTCGCGTTCAGGAAACGGCACCGTATCCGTCACGAAAGAGAGCGGGCTCGGGCGCTGGACGTCTAGATCGCGAGCATTTCAGAAGAGAACGTGTTATGCGCAGGTGCAACCTAAGCGAAATCGTTTAAAGCTTCGTCACGAGATCCGCTAGTGAATCAGTACTACATTTTGTGGACACGAGAACAGGTAGAGCAGTACTCTCGACTAGTGATATTCAAAACAAGCAGTAAGACCGTGTGAACAGTAAGATCTTGTAGACACGAAGTAGTAGAACTTGGGTAATATCGTGAAACACTTAATGTCACAGACCGGTGGAACAACACATTAAAGCACGAATTATTTCTTTCCTGAAAATTAAAATATCAACTACAGTTATCTAATCACTCTCAAATACATAAGAGAATGGTTTTACATGATTAATGTACTGCTGTTAACTTGCTTATATCTCAATGCTTGAACATTAGGGATTTCAATTGTTAGATAGAAGCGAAGTTTTCCTCTTTTGTTACAATGGCGGTACATGATGTTTCATGGAAAACATGACACTGGTAGACCTTGGATACATCGATGGATGGGGAAAGTTCTGCAGTTAAGCGTACAGAGTTAAGGTAATGCAGTAGTACAGAAAGGGAACAGGCGCATCGAATTCACGTCAAAATTACCATTCTACAGGGGAGAATGTTACAGAGATATTGTAGAAGCCGTGGGTGATAATACCGTACTGTATTAAACCATTGCTGGTTGGCCGCAGGATTTCATCTCGCAAAGCAGGAATGTCCGACCATGTCCCATTGAACATGACAGAACGGTAACAGCAGCGTTTTACAAAACCTTCCTGCCGAGACAAATATGCCATTCCGTTTGGAGGAAAAGCCGTAATTTTTCACACGTAGATCAGAGGTTCTATTAGTGCCAGGACTATGCTGGAAGCAGATAATACAGGAATACCCACTAAATTCAATGGTTCTGTCTCCAAGCGATTTTGATTTAATATCTGAATGAAGTAGTATTATGTTGGAGACGGTTCACGACACGACAGGACATTCCCAATGCTGTGAAACATCTGATTTTAAAATTGACGCTGAATGAAATGATTGGCACTTAGTGCTTCCTACAGTGTTGGAATCGTATAATGGGGTCTCTACGAGACTACTCTGACAATTTGTTTTAATATTTACTATCATGTTTGATGTACGTTTTTGGTAATAAACGTCGTAGAGAATATGCTATATGAATTGTCACTTGGTTCGATTCTGCACCTGGATCATATAACTGACTTTACTCATGTTGCTGACTTCCCTCGAAATATTCAAATGAAAACGATTGTCATGCGGACGCCCCAACCCTTGAAGTAACCTGAGCATTCACAGTTTTACTGAATCAACAGAAATACCCGAGTCCAATTCAAGGACTGCTGAAGAAGTCCATTTCTGTTCAAGCAAGACGTAGTATCACCGGCTGTCTAGGGAGATTTGAAAACAGTAGGCAGTAAGAATGCAAGAAAAGACGCATTTATTTACTCAAACATACCTTATTATGCAATAATTCATTATTATGTGGGATATGGCCAAACGCATTACATCAGAGAGCATCAAGCTAAAATTCCCCTTTCATAAATAAAGTATTTTCTTCCAAAACAGAGTAAAGTATAAACTAATTACTCAAAAAAAAATCAACCATAAAAATTGATACACAAAAATGTGCGTCCTCAAATAAAGACAGATGCAGTCGTAGTAAATTGCTTTATCGAAATCGTTTTTTGTTGTATTTAAAGCATTTGCAACATAGGATTTCACACATATTTTCTTTTGACTGTTCAAGTTTCCAGATGTTCCTTTCGTTCCCTTTACTACACACTGTGTAATCAATTCTGCTTAGCATTCTTTGGAAATGACTGTCTTCATTGTAGTAACGATTTAACCTGTTCATCTCTCCCACAATTATTCACAGAGTAAATATTTTCATACATCAAGAATAAATGATGACTGCTGGGGGAAGGAATTGTTAATATTTGGATTGAATCAGGCCTCTTTGTGTAATATAACTCTGTGATAAATAAATAAAACTGTCCCAAATGTCATAACTTTCGATATACTAGGGAATCTGAATGAAGAACGCCCTTTATTTCATCGACCAGGAGGAAATTATACAAATCGTTACAATAAACATCTTCACAGCATTTCATAATACACTATACATTTTGACTAAGTATAAATGTGCCTCAAAATGTAATTTCAATAAAGTTTCTTGGTAATACGAAATTGCAACAACAATAATAAAAATTTTATGAAAGAAGAGGCATTTGTCATTGAGTATGCTATCAGAAAAAAGATGGAAGAAAACCAACTAAAATATTATATAATATTAATCTGACAGGGAAAAAATCTGTTTGACTTGGAAAGAACAACATATCCAAATGACTGGTAAAAAAAACATTAAAAAAAAAACAGCATGCGTTACAGTCTTTCGAGCCTTCTCTTGGTATCCTTGAATTCAGTAGCCAGCCTTCCTGTGTCGTGAGACACTATGTCATACGAGGAAGGGTAATCAGCAATAGCACGACTAAACAGAAGGAACGTTTGTGGCACGTTGCCAAAGGAACGACTATGGAATTGACCGCGAATTGCTTGGAAGAAAACCCTAAAAAAAAATAAACACAGAAATCCGCCCTCGCACTTTCACCAAGGCTGCTTCGATTTCCGGCCGTGCTAGTGAGTTGGCGGCGAAATTTGTCAGCATCAGGATTCTATTTTAGAAAATCTTTGTTTACGAAATATAACTTGGTGACTAACATCATTTGCTAACGCACTCGATAAAGCACCGTGCGCGCCAGGCTAACTTTTGAGCGAAGAATCCTCTTCCTGTCGAAGAAAATCGAGGAAAGGAAGGGACGCTTCACTCCGCTGCCAGAGACGAAATGTTGTTACGTGAGGAGTCCTTATGCGTTAATTAAACTTCCATCAACCGAATTGTGTGAAGGGAAAAAGCAGCAGTGTTTCCGAAACGGGAGAGGATTGTCGATGATCTCGGAACAGCCTCACACTGCGCCGCGCCGCAATCTAATTACAGAAGAGGAGAGAAGTCAGATTGAACAAACGCCAGGAGGCGGGCGCAGAGAAAGGTAAGGCGATACCTTTACGTCGAACGGAAGCTTGAAGCAACTGTAATTAGCTGCCGTCTTATCAATGTTGAAATGTGATATCACGTGACGAATTTCCAATATATCTCAAGTTTGTAACGAGGTTTAATGAAACTTTTTCAGTGTAAATATCGTAGAAGGATTTACGGATAAAATTTCATTCAGAATTAAGTTGAATCTTCAATCAGAAGTAACGAAAAAAGAGAGGAAATATTCCTAATATGTAATTTTAATTCTGTTCGAACATTCGAAGAAAATATTTATCACCGAGCTATTCTCTTGAAGCCAATGAAGTCAATGTGTCGAAGTGTTTTGCATACCTTCCTTTCATTAAAAACGAAACAAAAAGAAAATCAGATTATGGTGACAATTTAAAATTTACAGTGTTTTTGGATGCTATATTACATTACGTTTAATGTGATACAAATAGATTTTAACCTAGAATTATTATAATCGTATTGTTAAAGTTTTGATCATGCAGCGACTACTGTGATTTTTTAAACTGTACGGGCAACTGTAGGGGAACACGTAAGAGCAACACAAACGTCCATGCGCGAGGCGGGGTTCGACGACCTGGGCTATTCAGGCATGCTATTATAATCATTGTTTCCCATTCGTTTCCTCAATGGTTCCCTGATTTAGATTTATTTAGTCATAAAACAGAAAAACCTATTAGTGACGTATGTGGAAGAAGATAATCTGCGCATGTTTTCAGCTCCAAAATCCCTTCCCCTCATTTTAACTATAAACATTTGAGGGATCAGTAAAAGCTAAAAATAAATAAATTAATAAAAAAACTGTATTCTAGTCTCATTTAGTAGAATGACTTACATAACTTGTTTCGAAACCACTAGATTTGTTGGTTGACTAAATGAGAATAAAAAATTAACTTTTTTTTACCCCTGTATTAAAAAGGTTTTGAAAAATGCTTTTACAGCTAAATGGTTAAAGTAATACACCTGTGTGTGGTACAATTTTTAAACTATTGTTTGATTACTTACGGATAATTTCATTTTCTTTCCTTCATTTCTGGATTTCAGGTTGACAGGGCGAATAAACAAATAATAAAATTTGGAGTTTTACGTCACTCCCAGAAGCCGCATATGTCCCACAACGCACAATGCATGTTTATTATTCAAAAGTCCAAATTGTGAAGTAGACCTTTAAAATCCGGGTTCTGAGGCACACGAGACTGGAGTTAGAGCTTAATCATCAAAATTAGTTCTCTGCTACATTTGGACTTTCAATTACAATTTGAATAAATTCATCCTTTGGTACGTCGCACACTTGTTACGTAACAGGGAAACAGGCTTTCGGAAATTATAAAGTTAAATGGACTCTTTAATAATTGCAATCACACTGGTCTAGTATTTCAGTTTGCTAATATTTTCTTAGCAATGTAACAATGTTTACTCACGCACAGTACTGGACTTTAACGTAAGAAACGCGAAATGTATCGAAGGCTTGACTGTTCGAAATGGGGTTACAATATAAAACTATTTTTACTTTCACAAACCGAGAAAGCTTCGCACATATCCAAATTATCAACTATAGTATTTTTTAAATTTAGAATTAGACATTAAATACTCACACTTGCTATTGATACTAAGGATTGGTAAGGGTAAATTTGGATAAAAGTAGATTTCCAAGAAATGATATTTGTGCTTACAGGATGTTCGAAATCGTTCCAAATGATTGTGACTCAAGAGCTTTCTCCTGGAGGAAAAATTGAAACATCTTGAGCCCAGATTCTACGTGAGTCACGAGACTGTGGTACACTGCCTCTACTTCAGTAAACATACTGTCAAGGAAAACATTCTTTACTGAGATATCACGCCAAAACAAATGCCGCCGAAGAGGTACTACAGACTAGAAGAGAGAAACAAACTATGAGTGAAGACTTCAGCACAACAGACTCTCGATTCGAGATAACAAAAAGCGAGGAAATATTATTAGTGATGATAGGAACTATTCTGCAAGGCTATCTCAGTGAGGTGAACTATCTAAAATTATTATTCTTATAGATTATATCCTTGACTTGCTTCCTAATCACAGGAAACAATATTTTTGACGTACAATATTAAACAATTTAAACGGTCAATGTAAAAAAGAAGAGAAAACACAAGGTTGATTATTGTGACATTTCCACTCATGAAATTAAGACCAATAGTGTTTAAGATTGCATACCATATTAACAAATGAGAAAAGTGATTCACAAAAAAAATCATCAGTTTTCTCTATCGATTTTTAAATTCTCACCTCCTCCTCAGTGCCCTGCGATTCTTCCATCTTAGAAGGGGATATGTATCAATCCCTGTGCCTATGGCCAATAAAGCGCGCCTTTTCATTGCCTCATTGAAACCGTTCTTAACTAAAGGAAATTTCGACAGGAATAGGTGATTAGTCAGAGAAAGAAAGCTATTTCAGAGCACTGATAAAAGTAGAAAATATGATTGAAAACAATTAGAAATTTTGTATAAGAACCGAAGCTACTTATTAGGTAAAGAAAAACCAATTCAAGAAATTGCTAACATTTTTAAAGAAATAAAATCAAACAAACCGATATTTATTTCGTGTCTTTGTTATGTGCATTCGTAATGTACATTCAATTTTGGTAGTTGTGTGGGTAATACTTCTGTGTTAAATAGTTAATGTAATGTTAATAATGAAATCAAATAAACTCGTATATTTCGTTTTTTGTTAAGTGCATTTTGTTTTTATTCATATTTGTTCAATATTAATCCTTACGTGTCGGATATAAAAAAGCAGATTATACGTATTATGTGTAGACGTATGACCTAACCCCCTTGATTTTAACATTGAAGACGGCCTTGCATAAGTTAACAGAGAATAGAGGCTCATGTACTCGTATTTTTGAGATATTACTCTGTGTAAATATCCTTAATGTTTCATTGCACAAGAACTTGAAAAGAAGGTCTTCAATGTGTATTTTGTCATTTACTTTCAAAAACAAGTTTGTTACGTCAGAGGTAACGAACATTTATTTTCCTATTAATATTTATTCTCATTTAGTCGACTAACAAATCTAGTGGTTCTGAAACAAGTGATCTAACTCATTCTACTGAATAAGGATAGAAATGAAAGCTACTATTTACATTAAGACACTTCATCTTTGTATTGTGTCATGTATATTATTGTTTCATTCTTTACAAATATTTTTTACGTCTGCACGTATTAATTAACAAATTTAACACGTATTGAATAACATTGTTCGTTGATGAATTAAATCATAATAATGAATTGATTAGCACAATTTCTTTAGTCCTTAAGCTACAAAACAAGTTATGAAGAAGCTATCACCATTTCTATGCAAACTTGCAGAAATCAATCTAATATTCTTTCCACTTTCGTCATCAATTCATGTTCGTTTGAATAGATAAGAAAAGGGGTGTATGAGAACAAAGCTCTTTGTGAGCTCCTTTTTCTGGCCAGAGAAGAGACACTCCAGCATTGTTCGTCACGAGTTTCGCGCACAAGAGAAGGCTGGCTCGGTCTGGGCTATATTTATGCTTTGGCGCAGCATTCTTCCCTCCATAGCGCCGGCTGAGGTAGCTCAGTGCCAGCATTGCTACCGTTTCTGCAGGACTCTGACCCAGAAATCCCAGGGTTTAAGTCCTGACGATGGAGATTGTCGACACACCACCACCTCCTGCGATAAATCATTAACTACACGAACGGGAATAATGGCCACAGTAGTTGATGTGCCTGGAAACAATAAATCAATCATTCATTCAACCTTAGAGCCTTCATCTCTTTTGTCAGTATCTCTCCAACTGCGTTCTGTTTCCATTGACAGTACCCATCTAAAGACGGTATGGATTCTAAAATGACAAAACATAACTACCGAAACGGAATTTTCTTATCTCCTGATCTATCAGAACTGGCCGTAACTCGTCTGTACGCTCAGAGTGTCTCTTCGTGCGAAGAAATCAGCAATTTCGGTAAACTTAAGTTTCTTTCACCTGCAGCAGGAAAGAATCTGCAACGTAGCTGAAAAAATATGTTTATGAAAGGTAGCCTCTGACTAGTATCTTGCATGACAGAAGTCCATGTCGCTAACCCCAGTCTTAACCTCCTCGACATTTTGTTCTCTCCCTTCAAGTTAAATCCCCCCAAACTCATCAATATTCCTTCCCGTACTCCAGACACCATATACGGACGGTATATTTCATGAGAATCAATTTCAAAATTCTCATTTCAGTATATAGTCTTATATTTCTATTGTAATACGAATATTGTAATAACGCTCACTTTTTGTAATAAAGCATGATATAACATTTGAATATATATTAATAAGAATACTTAACGAAAATTTAAAAAAAAAAGACTTTTCATTTTTATGAAACTTTATTAGTGACCTGCAAGAGCAAAAAATCTGTTGTAAAGAAACGTACAAAATGGTTTTCCAAACAGTAGCAAGCGCAATTATCAAGACCAACAAATAATGAACTCTCGTATAACACTGCAAGAAATTTAAATATTTTAACAATATATTAAAGAGTGTACTGCTCAACAGTTCGTTACATACGAAGAATATATTAAAAACATTCTTTCATAACGCAAAACGTTAAAAGCAAATATTTAATAGCAAACGGCACCTTCCTTCGAACCTTATTATCACACGACATCTGCATCGTAGAAAGTGACACACTAACTACGAGAATTCCGTCGATACGCTCTGTATGCGAATTGGTGGAATAACACACTGAAATATCAAAATCGAAACTCATCATTTTTTTAAAATTCGAATTCCTGGAAATCCAACAATATTATAGACACTTTTGACATAGACAGCGGCAGCAGCAATTGTTTCAATATATATGTTTGGAAATTAGTAATATATTATTAGCGGTATACTGATTATTTTTGTTGAGTAATATTTTTCTTACATCAACATCGTTAGCCGTGATAGTTATTGAAACCTCTGGCTTTGGAGTTGGCCGGTGACTGGAAGATTACTGGTTCGTTCCCGGGTAGATGTTGGAAACTTGCTTGCACTCTTGGGTGCTGTCAAATGTGTGGCCTGTGCCGGTACTGCGTACGTGAGTAAAATGCTCTGATCGGTGTTTTTCCCGTGGTTTCGTCGATCCCTTGCATGAAAATGTCGGAAGAGTAACTCTACAATCGAAGCACGGACCGCGTGGGATTTTTCCTTCTCCTTCCCTCGCATTCCGCAATCGCGTCTGAGACGCCATGGGAAGAAATACAGCCCAGAGGATGCCAACATCCGAAGGGAATTGAATGGCTGATCAAAGTGATGTTTCTGGAACGTTTCGCAATCACTTTGTCAGTTTGTTTTTCACACGCAAATGCAAAAGGCTTACAAAATACATGACGTAATTACGTTCATGACGTCATTTAATGGAATTCTAAGTGATGCTTACAAGTGATGATAAATTAATATTTATTCTTCTTTATTTACACTCTACATCGAATCTTCTGTTGATTTTTGAGTATATTAAAATTTTTTGAACATCACTGAAATGTTTAATTTATTTAAAAATATACATATTTTTAAAAATTATTACAAGAAAGATCATGAATGATTATGAACCAATATTACATGTATTATTCTCATTATTTTCCTTAACGCTTTTCTCAAAGAAGATATCTTTGTATCTTCGATGGAGCATCTTTTAACCAATAAGAAAAGAAAGTGTAAAGTTGATAGCTACAATATACACTTCTGTAATCCGTAATACTACACCGGTATTGGGTGCATATACGCGTCTGGAGCACAGAAACTTTTCTCATTTGGTAGCTCGACGTGCTTTTTTATTTTTGTTTTCGCAGCTGCGCATGGAAGAGCTTTAGCGTTTTCCAGGAACTCCAGCGGGATGATGGACTCGCAGGGGCTTCGGGAAGTTGCACGGCCATCGAGTGGCCAGACAAAGCAGGACGCGTGTGGTTTGAAACCGCGTTCAATAAAAAGTTGCGCTCGGTGAGGATTTGGCTTCGTGTTTGCCTTTGATCTGCAAAGCCTTCACTCTCCCAAAGAGTCACTCTTGTTTTTAACCCGCCTCCTTCCAGGTGGACTGCGTTGGTTATTGTGAGACCCCAAGACTTCACTCGGTTTGTTATTTTCTGTTCCAGACTTCGACGAAGACGAACGATCCTGTATGTCTCGTGCGCCAATCTGTATTTGACGTTTCACAGTTAAGTGTTTGAGTCAGAAGAAAGACTGTCTGCCTGAGTGAAAAATTATCCAATTAAACATAAAGTGGGTTGGAAGAAATTCGTTGTACTTAATTTTCGCTGTAATGGAACTCTCAAATTACTACCTCTCTGTCAAACTTGAACAAAGTCCTTTTAAAAATTTGAGTGGATTGCTATGAAATGTCATACATAATAATAATAATAATAATAATAATAATAATAATAATAATAATAATAATAATAATAATAATAAATATACATCATCGTACTACAATTGGTTTCCTTTCGAAAATTATTCAAATAACTTTTCTTCCAAATAATATGTGGATGATGCATTTTTCTGCATCAAACGTTTAGTTGCATTACTCCCAAGTTCTAAACTTCAGTAGCCATCGTACGAAAATGACCACTCCTTGCAAACCCAAAACTATGAAGTGACTTGGTTCTTTGGATTAAAATTTAGTTTTTATTTTTAGTTAGTTTTTAAACTCTCATTTTAATCGCGAAGAGAAAGTGCCACCAAATGCTTTTTTTATAATTATGATATTTCTGTGACACGCAAACCACATGCTAAGTAAATACAGTTAAATCCGAGAGTCAAAAGTGGAATATTCTGAACGATCTTTGCCTTCTCTGGCAAATGGAAGAACAAATTACCCTGAATGGTCGGCAACTACACGAAAAATTGCAACTGGGTCAACTCGACATACATTCACAAAACATATAATTTCAAATAACGAACAACTCGTAAAGAGAATACATCTTGTTGCCCTCAAATAGCCTCATCTAGATGCGATCGTGACTAGTTCCAGATATCTGGAATCGGAGTTGAAACATAATATTGAAGATCTTCTTGATGTTCGTACTGAAAATGATTTTGAAGATAGCCTACAACATGAAGATTACTTTAAACAAGAATACGACTTTACCACAGAAATTCAATATCTGGGTTATGAAGACCCCCAGCAGGATGTGTTAAGCAAAAATGCTGGGGAACGAAACGGAACATTTGAGGGGGGGGAGGGAGAGGCACGAATGTATTTCAAGAAAAATAAATAAAATACTCTCGAATAAAACTGCAATAAATTAAATATTTTAACAACCATCTTCAGACTGTTGTACTTATCGCTATTTGCATATCGAAAATATTTAAAAAGTAATTGGTATTCGGTAACGCATCACTTGAATAGCAAATGTTGAACGGTGGGGTATCTTCCTTGGAGTCTTGCTATCACATGACGTCAACTGTTTTATAAGTCATGACGCAATGAGTATGATAATTCAGTTGATACGCGCAATTTGAGAATAGACGGAAAGATGCAATCTAACAGTTTCCTTTTCCAGACAAATCAAAACTCTCTCTCCCGATTCCTGTGTACGACTACATAACGAAACCATAGACACCTTTCACATGCCAGGAGGCTGCGTGGTTTTCTATCAGTTTCTGGGCGAATTGAAATGAGTATTATAGATTATTTAAATTCTGACCCTATTTTATGAGTTAATGTAAACTAGTGGGAATGCTCGGAGTTTTGGGTTTGCATAACGAAGCTTTTCCTCCTCTTTAGTTTTATTACTCAACAACCACTCATTAGTTTAGCATTTTTGCACTTCTCGATTTTCGAGTACACAATTACGTGTATCTCCTCTATACTTTCACCAATACTTACCATCTTTGGAACAGCACTAATATATCTTAATCCTGACGTGTGTGCGAAGTTTCAATTCAAAAGAATGGGCTTTACGACCGAAAATCGACGTACCATCTAGATCCTATTGCTACGGTTAGGAACTTAGAGGTCGGAGTTTTGGGTGCTAAAGAACTGGAAAATATTTATTTTCTATGTGTGTTAAAATGACGAAAATATTTATTATTCACATGATACCAACCAGTAACCAAGACCGAGAGAAGTCTCGAAGTGTAAAGTGACGTCATCTTCATCACCGCACATTTCGTCTGTGCAGTCTGAGGAAGTTATGATGGTGTTATGAGTGTGACTGAGAGTTAGCGCTTGGAGTGTCATTGCCTTAGTGTTAGAAATGGCCATCAGACATTTTGGCAGGTCGTGAACCAAACTCACGCCTCTCAATCGAGGAAGTGCTTCAGTAACGTGTATAATCAATCACGTTCCATTCCACGTTTTTCACCATTACTCCTAAAACTCCGGAGTATTAAACTCGAAAACATTCCATATATATATATACGTATAACTATAGGTATCTAACGTACGCCTACCGTACTATATTATATATATATACCTATATCATTATACCTATACCTCCTTTTTTTGTAATTAAGAAAATATGTCAAACTCATTTGTTCCAAAACAAACACTTATTTATATTCATGCAACTTCCAATCAAAACATTTATTTTTAGATAATTAGCCATTCGGTGTAGGAACAATGGGAAAGTTGATTCCATTAACAATCACGTCTCAGGTATTAATGAGGGGGAAAATATCGATGCCCTAATGACAGACTGTTAAGTCCATTTTACTAAATTATCTCCAGATGAAGAATCTTTAAGTATTTGAAAGTAGGGTAGTAGCAGGCGCGGATCACGGGGGAGGGCGGGAAAGGGAAATGAAAGACATTTCCCTTCCCAAATTAAAATTTCAGTAACTATAATTTTAACTTCTCACGAAACTTTTAAGTAATTAGGGGTGCTAAAACAGTACGTACATTCTCGGCGAAAAGAACTCAAATTTTCGAAAAGCTGTACATGACCGATTTTCGGTAATCTATCTTTAAGGAACATATTTGTTAAGGAAAGAAATCCTATCTTTAATATTTTGTTGTATATCCCAAAAAATTGCGAAATTTTGCCATTTTCCAAATCAGGGTTTTTAAACGAACATAAGACCTTCACACATTCTCTTGAACACTAAAAAAAATTATCAAAGCAATGGAACTTTGTTTTAATTTTGAAAAGTGCCCCAGGGTAGTCATGTAACGTATCCCAAAATTAAAATATCGGGTTTGGAATTCACGGGCCTTGACATAAGCTAGATCGATTGAGGCACATCAATTTGGAAGAAAAATCGGCTGTCGGATCGAGGAGGGGCATTCCCTCTCCCAGGTCAGAAAAAAAAATTAAAATGGTAAAAGTTCAAGGAAAATGAAAATGAGAAAGAAAAAAAAACAACAACTGTAAAATGTATCGAAAAGCAACCGCGCGTTCTGTTCTTAGCCTTTTAATTACGGGAACCCTGAAGCTTTCTGCATTTTGCCCAGTGGTACGTATGGAAAATGCCTTGAATATTCTCGCAGAGGCGTGTGAGCAGCTCATATCCTTCCTTATCCGTTTGACAAGGCGTGCTACGCCACTTGCACGTATTGGAAGTGTGGCGGACGCACCGGAAACAGTTTTTGACGGAGTAAGGCCTCTCTCTAGGTGCCAAGCGAGTGATCGTGGGCCGCTGTGACATTTGCGCAGCACAATCACGAGTGTGCCGAAACCAATAGACTAGGGCATGGATCGCTAACATGCGCCTGGAAACGACGCGGTTAATAAGACTAAAGAGAATCTAAAAAGAGTAAGAAGAAAAGAGAAATTAAATCTAATAAAAGAAAAAGTAGAAAAGGCTTGAGTCATATTTTGTGAATTCTTGTCGACTTTTTTCAGTCCTGAACAGTAATGTTTGTTATGTAAGCAAATGTTTAATTTGTAAATGATATCACGCGTTTTTATTCCAATTCTATCTATTCATTTATACATCTATATTATATATATATATATATAATAATATATAATATATATACATACAATATATAACATATATATAACTAAATTTCCTATAAATACACACAAAAATTCGTCTCTGGATATGCTCCTGTAGTAAGTGATGGATTAGCGGAAACGGATTTGTTGCCACGCTTGTATGAGAGGAACATTTACAATGTGGGTCAGGTGCTCACACTGTAGATAGTGACATAGAACAAATTAAAAATAGATATTTTGGTAAAAATTTGGCTTACAATAGTCCGGTTCTCAGCCGCATCGATATGTTTTAACTAAATGTCCAATGCCCGTAGTTGTGGTATGGGGAAGAGAACGAAATATGCATCCAGATGAGAATGCAGGGGAAAAAATTGGAAACCCCCCTAAAAGTTTTCCAGTAAACTAATAAATTTTAACATGTCACGAAACTTCTCAAGAAAAAATAATTTTCGGGTAAATCATTAAAACGGAAAAATCCGTAGTCGCAGCATGAGCTGAAGAGCAACCTGTGGCATTTTACAAAACCGGTAATAACCATTATTTATTTTCCTTTTCTCAAAATCTGTACCCTGGATGCACCCCAGCCCACACCTTCGCCTCGCTGGTCCCACCTACCTTTCCGCTCTCCGCGGCGGCTCAACAGGCGTCCTGGCGTGGCGACCGCTGTGCGTCGGAGCTTTGAAGCGGGCGGCGGCCCGGGTCCTGCGGAGCGGACGCGGCCACGGGCGTCAGTCAACGCGTGCGTGGCCTGCGCCGGGCCACGCACGGCCGTGCCACGTGTCGCCGGGCGGCGGGCGTGGCCTGGCGCCGGCCAGTGCCCCTCGCTCGCCTCGCCTCGCCTCGCCTCGCCTGGCGCCACCCACGCCGGCCGCCGCGACCTCCAGTCGGGTCCCGGTGCCGATGTTTACATCGCCACCGCGCGAGCGCGCTGACAGCCCGCCGGCTTCGAAGTTTGGGGCCTCGCTCCGCTCGAGTTTGTGGTGTGTTCTTTGGTAGAGTCACTCTTCGCGTTTTGTGGTAACTGCACGTCTCCGATTGTTTTTATGTCTCTTCCTTTTTGGTGGGGTTCAGTTTACTGGGCGTGCGTGGCGGAGTTCGTTAACTGTCACGTGAGTTCACGCACGTCACACTGGGCTGTTGAAGGTGATCCGACGTTGAGGCCTACACGTGCAAACACGCAACTCTGACAGGTCACTCAGTCTGTAGACGACCCTATCCAGTTTTTCACTGTCGTTTGCAGGTTCGTGGCGATATCTGCCCAAAGGGCAGAGAAGTGGGCGTGCTGCCGTTGTGTCGGCAGCACGCCGCGCACTGGATGGCGTGTTGCGGCGTGTTGCACGCCCGTTGCGGGTCGCGGGACGCCAATGGGGGGCGAGGGCGCGGGGCGGGGGGGTCTGCGCTGGGGCGTGCCGTTGCGGGGGCGCCGCCGGGCGAGGGCGGCGAGGATCGCGTCGGCGTACTGCGGCGTCTGATGGCGGCTGCGGCGAACGCGTGGAGGCTCTGGGCTGCTGGACGCGACCTGCGCTGCCACCGGGCGGCGGCGACGGGGGCGGCGGCGGAGAGCGTGCGCGCGCGCACGTGGAGCTCCCCCCTTCCGCCCCCGCCACTCCGCCCAGCCCCCACCGCCGCCCGCCGGTCGAATAGGCCTAGTCCCTGCGCTCCCCGCGCCCCCGCCCCCGCCCCCGCCGCCGTCTCGGCCACCTGCTGCCACCCCCTCGCGCTCCGCTGGACGCCAGCCCTGTTGACTCGGTTCTGTGTCACTGATTCCTCGACCCTTTCTGTCGGAAGCGGCCACAGCCACTTTGGAGGCCAGGTGCTTTCGCTCCTCTCACGAAGAACACAGGCAGGGCTCTTCCAATATTTTATTTGCACAATTGAATTCGATAACCAGAGATTAATTATATTTGTTTTTATCGTGTTTTTCATTACCAACTTTGCATTTTTGCACCTGGCCTTGTTCCAGAGAATGTTGGTCCGATCGTTGTCTGCGTTAAACAAACATTAAACCATTGTTTTTTTGAATGTAAACTATACAAGTTACTAGTTACATCTGGAAATTATTTAGTATTCTGAAATATTTTTTTTTTCCAAAATGAAAATTGCTTTACGTGGAACTTACAATTTCGAACTATCATCCTTCAACTGAACGTGACCTCATGTTAGGAAGGTTTTGTGAGTAAGTAATCATCTGAATATTGCTACGGTGAATATTGCCAAACAGAGCAACTTGCACACGTAGTGTAAAATTGTGTAGAACATTAAATATTCTATTAAATTTTTATAGGGTTAGAGATTCTGCACTTTCAAAGCGGTAGTGGTACAAATTCGAATTTGAATTATTCACAATTGCAGTACTAGTTGTTCGTCTTAATTATATTTGCTGCAGTTCTGGATGTTTTCTGTATCTGCCAGTACCACAATTACATGCTTTTGAGACGATGGCGTCTGGTGAGAGGAGTAATCGACATGCGTGTATTTGAAGCTTTAAAAAGTTCACATTTCTGTAGATATAGCGATCTAAAGAACATAAACCCACATACCTGGATTTACCTCTGCCTCCAAGTGACTGACTGAGCTAACTTGTGCTTTGGCGCCACTTGCATTACTGGTATTATTCGCAGCCGTTGATTTTTTAATTCCGCCCAACGAATTTCGCACTTAGTCTTATAATTATTAGTGCAACCTTAAAGATTAAAGTACCCAGCATTCGCACAAATACGTGTTCTTGTGTCGATGGCGTATTACAAATGATAGAAAATCGTCAACTCTCCATCGCGAATTGCGTATAGAGGGGATTTTCTGTATGTTGTTGCTATATAGTATCGTAGATCAACTCTGTCCTTCCCATTCTGTATCCATTCTTCCTGATGTCACTTCTTAACTCCTTCCTGCTTTTTTCTTCCTTCCCCTTCATTCGTTTCTTACGTCAATTGCTCCCCTTTCCTCTCGACAACCCTCGTACCTCTCCCGCTGCTTTCTTCCTCTTCTCCGGCCTGGTCCGTCCCTCCTTGCGCGCGTCTTGTGTTACGCGCGGCGCCGGCCAGGCCTGTTCGAGTCTCCCAGATGTCCATTGTTCTCCAGCGCTGAGGCTCAGCGGCCCGGGCCGCCTCCGCGCCCACCTTCCCTCCAGGCGTTCCCTGCGCGGCCGTCGTTCGAAAGCACTGCTCTGCCGATTTCGGGCAAGCGCTCAGAGGAACGCTATCGAATCCTCAAGGAAAAGTGGCGGTAACTACAACTTCTCACTTAGATAGTTTGAGAGGAAATACAGGGTGTGTGAGTGTGAGTGTGTGTGTGTGTGTGTGTGTGAGAGAGAGAGAGAGAGAGAGAGAGAGAGAGAGAGAGAGAGAGAGAAGAGGAAATGTGTAGAAAAATGCAACTCGAACCAAAGGTAGGTATTTTTTGGACAAAAATATATTCATAATATACTAATAATACGAGTTTGATACATAAAATGCACATACATATATAATATCACAAAGTACTCGGAACAATAAAAAACTATTCTTTCAGACATACATGTAATGCAATAAGAACTACGCATAATAACACACTGTATTAATAAGAAGAAATAAATTTAAATGAATTTACATTTTTCGGATACCTGTTTAAGAGATCAATTCATTTACATTTTCTCATTGCGTTTTGCGATTTAAAAAAATGGAGGGTGATGTCACAATTCTGGAATCAGATTCTGACTCAGCGCTTGGAAATGCGTAGATAAATATGTGTCGAGTCCGTGGGTCTGACAACTTTTTTACTTTCTCGTATAGTACATACGGAGTAATGTATGAAGTAATATACGTAGTATAGAGAAAGTTAAGTAATGCTGTGGAATAGCGATTTCGAGATTTCATCGGAAATACATCTTTGTGGGTCTCTCAATATCCCAAAAGAATTTTTTTCCGAAAGCCCCGACTGTCTGGCCGTCTGGCTTGCCGTCTGGCCGACTGTTTGTCCATCCGTCTGTCTGTCTGTCTGTCCGTCTGTCCGTTTGTATATCGTCTGTCTATCCGTTTGTCGGTCCGTCTGTCTGTGTGTCCGTCTGCCTGCGTGTCCGTCTGCCTGTTCGTCGTTTCTCTGTCCGTCTTTTTGTCTGCCCGTTTGCCTGTCCGTCCGTCCGTTTGTGAACACCACTAGCGCCTAAACCATACACGGGATTTTTTTAAAGTGGACATTCCTCAATCGATCTGGCAAAGGTTTGAGATTTTGAATAATATTCATTAATGTTTGAGGGTACTTTACATGAAGCCCCAGGGACATTGGATTTTTTTTCAAAAGGGTTCTAATATTTTCCTTTTTTAATTTCTTGAAAGAATAGAGTAACATACACTTATAAAAGTGGCATAGGTCCAACTTTGAGAGTTTACTCTTATTTTTTGAAATTGTAAAAGCTTGAACTCTTTTCGGCGCCTTCCTACAACATGCAAGATTTTTCGTACAAAGAAATATGTTGTCCATAATTAGTTCTTTCTTTACAATCATATTTTTGTTATCATATTATTACAATCATATTATCATATACATATCACATTTTTGAAAATTTTATTAGTTTCTACTTAATATTGCGTATAATTTGTGCAATTTAAAAAAATAACACAGTGGGGCTAAATGTGCTCTATGATATAACATAAAGGCCATTTTGCCCCATTCTACTGTACATTTGCTTTAAATAATGTGATATTAAGTTTCTCGAAAACTCAATAGTTTTTTGTGAAAATGAGCTCGAAATTCCGCACTTTTGAAACACTCAAACGCTATTTTCTGAAAACGGCTGCAAATTTATTTTTCAAACTTTTCGTACAAATAGTGATAATAGCAGTTTTGAAGATTTTCTTAAATTATTTTCTTAAATACGGCTTCAAATTTATCAATAAAATTGCCTTATTGGATGATACTTTACTCTTCTTTAATATTCTAAAAGTAAATTGAAACCACCATTATGAAACTGAAAAATTGAGAAAACTCCAAAAAATATATTAAGGGCGGCGATAGATGGCAGCTAGCAAGAGGATGGGGCAAGACCGTAAAGCTCTCCCTCACTAAGGAAATTAGAAAACTTTACCACGAAAGATTCTGTACCATTCTGTAGCACCACTAGTTTTTTGTGCCTATCTAGTCTGTTTCACAGCTTTATTGCGGAAATTGTGAGTATTTTTTTGTTTGCTTCCATTGTGCAAAATGAAATTTTAAGTACACATCGAATCAAGTTTTATATCTGAGAACGATCAAATTATTATGAAAGTTTGTGCTCCAGTAAGACGGTATTTGATGTAATAGGATCTTGTATATTTAGAGCAATCCAAAAAAACACCATCATCTCTCTTTAGTCTATTCAACTTTCTGTGGAAAAGTTTGACGTGGTCGTCACGTTTTGCTCTGAAAATTGACCTGTCACCAAAATTAAGAGCTCTAAAGTATTTGCATATCTCTTCTTCACAAATATTAGTGTCAAGTGAGCAGCAGTGGAAGACAGGAAAAATAAGAGCTAATGAAGCTAGAGAGCTAAGATACAGAGAGACTTGGAAAGATGAGATGGAGTAGAGATGGTTAACGACAAACAACGAATTCGTTTAATAAATTAATGGTGAAACTAATGAATTAATCGTTTACCCTAACACACACTTGCTAGTAAAATGCATTCGAGTACACGCCATGATCTCTGAGTTGCTTCATTTGAATTTTATCTTATATTGCTTCACAAAATGACTATTAAGTGTTTCAGTGGCAAACGGAAGTTAAACACACTTAGTAACATCGACATTTTAAAACTTTATTAAAATACAACGTTCACAAAAGTAAGGACACAATATATGTTAGAACACAGTATAATTGTAAATTATACAAACTGTGATTTGCTTGCTTTATTTCGAATATTCTCACAGCCTAAAGCTTATTGGCAAGAAAAGGAAGCTTTGGAAATTTTAAACAATAACAAACAGGTTTTCAGAAAGACGGTGTTTTGAAAAAGTTCAACGACGCTCTAACAACAGAAGAACAAGGTAGTCATCTCAGGGGTGAATCGCGTGTGCCGCTAGGTTAATCTTTCGTTGCTGGAAGATGCAATAAAGCGCGGGAAAGAAGGGTAAAATAGTAGAATTTGATTTAAAACTTGAAAGTAATGATATTCTTTACTCCTTTATTTGCTTCAAATATGACTTGCTCATGTGTTACATAGAATAAGAACTTAATTTAATGGAACTGGATTAAAATCGAGTTAAGAAATATCGCTATCTTACAACGTAGGATTTTGGAAACAATAGCTATTTTTATGAAAACCTTTTCTAACAATCTATAATATCTATGGCAGTTAACCACAATAAATATTCCTTCATCTTTTTCTTCTTCAGATAAAATGCACAAGAAACGGAGCAGATATCCTTACAAATTGTATTGGGTTATATTGTAATATTGCGATGCGAAACCTATTCATGTTTCCAGACACTTCACATGTGAAGGAGCTGCAGAATTAATTACTAAAGTAATGCTTCCCTGATAGGTTTTGCGCATTAATACGCCAGATAATTTCTAAACTAGTGGCATACAGAATCGGATACACTTTCTTGCATTAGTTTCCTTATCTCTTTAGTACTGGCTAGATTCTCAGTATTTCCCGTCCTTTTCCCAGCTGTGGGGCTTAAGATGTTTTTACATTTGATCTAAATTGGGGTCCTCTAATAGTAGAATTGAAATACGACGTTGGTAATAATATTACAGAAGAGTAAAACACGCTACTAAATGGACATTTTCATTGAAAAATGTGACTCTGTACTTGAGAAAATGTAGAAAAAAGTTTCTGTAAATGCAAAATTTTTACTTCATTTTCAGAGAAAAGTTCTTAGTTTTTTCAAGAAACTTCATGAAAAAACATTTGAAGCACTTGTACCCACAAATGCAATAATATGTAGAATACTCCTGTAAAGTAAATATCAACGACGTGAGAGAGAAAGAAACAAAAGGTTTTTAATAAGAATGCATTCAAATTTCAAAAGGATACATCAAACTGGCTTTTAAGTCAAATTATACGAGTAATGTCACATTATTCCTCATTTATCACTATCCGTAATGAATGTGTAATGAAAAAAATTGGGACAGTTCCTGGGAAAATCTTGTTTTATTACTAAACTAATAAATTACACGAAAAGTATTAATATTTAAAAAAAACATTATACACGTCTTTGTTAAAAATCTACTTTTGAAGAACATATTTTATTAACAGGAAAAAATCATATCTACATTTCATTTAGGAAACAATCTCGATCTTTATTACTGTAGTTGTAGGAAAACATTTTGTTGTAAATCGATTGTTTGGTATGAAGAACCCAGGAAACATGGGTTCTGACTACACGTGTTAGATGAAGTAAATTTACTAAAGCCCAGTAGTAAGAGTTTTTCATTCGAAAAATAGTCGTTCTCCGGTAAACGATTACAGTACTTCTTCTTACGAAATAAGGTGAGAAAGTAACTCTTCTCACAAAATAAGGAAAGTAAGAGAAAATTATAATTCTGAGCCCAAAAAGAAAAGCCAAAAGGAAAATTTAGCCTAAACTTACATGGCAAATAAGCAAAAGAAAGGTACAAAGTATTAACTTACACCGTATTTTTTTACTGTAAACTATTGTCAAAGAATAGGAAAAAAACCTAAAACTAAGGCGCGTTTGATTGAGAGAAACCAATTTACTAACACTACCACACACGAAAAAATACATTATTTCAGACTTAAGTGAAATGAAAAGTGCTGCTGACAGTCCAAATAAGCTCATAAGTGTATATACTTGCAATGGGAAAATAAATCACCGACAATTCATTATGTTGCAATATGAACGACATTCACATACAAACTTTCGCGATATACTATCTTTTCAATACATCCTGATTGGATGGCCAAGAAATGAACTGGAAGGTTTTTCTGAATCTGAGAAAGTCTCCCATTAGTGAGTATATGGAATTTCGAATTTCACTCGATGTAAAACCCAAAACAGCGATGGAATATGGAAATTTAAACAAATGTCTCAGGAATTAGCAGTCATTCGTGTTAATTTTAAATTTTGCTGTATAAATAATTAAAAATGTGTAATTACGTTGAATTTTTGTAATGAATCATACTACTTGTAAATGACCAGCTAATTATTTTGCCTCATATTACAACCAATTATTAAAGTACTAATAATTGAATAACTTAACTTAATCTTAACATTATTTGTTACTGCATAATAACCTTCCAATTAGTAAATTGCTAGATCCAACCAACACTTTTTTAATTACAGCAAAATCATTTTTGGAGTTATATAGATCCGAGCAAGACAGCCTTTTGCTAAATGTGGACAGTAAAGCAGGATGATGCATTAGCAGATGGTTGAAGTATTAGCAGTATTTAGGTTGATTGATTAACTAGTGTATTCGGGGGCGCCAACGGCTCAGATCATTTTCTCGTAAGTGTAGTACATATTTTCTTGAGGCGGAGGCGGTGAGGTATCCCCACTCAATGGGAGGATTTGGTGCCGACCTACAAGTAGGTTATCGAGATTTACCTCACCAAGGTATCTCCCTCCAGCGTAACACCGCCCCACCCGGGACGAGCTGTAAGCTCCCGACTGATCTCCGGGAATGTATGCTAGTGTAGTGTAAGTGAGTGTAAGTAAGGTGTGAGGATGGGACAAGAAAGAGAAAGATCGCGCGCAGTTCGTGGCCCGATTGTTAGGGGCATTCCGACATTCGTCTTATTTTGATCGGAAAAAACACGGACAACTACCAATCAGAGCAGCCGCTACTACAATTCTTCTCCAGATAGAAACTGAATTTGACCTAGTTATCTAGCAAGTGTCGAATATCCTACCACCGTCGGGAATTGAACGTAAGACCTCCCGGACAGAGGCACTGCATTTGATGTCCTGAGACACCTCCCTCGGTGGCAGTATTTAGGTTTTTATGTACTTACATGGATTTACTTCCATGTGCTACATATAACTATTACAAATACGAGAATACATGATTTACATAGTACAACTCGTTTTAGAAAAAAAAATTGTCATGTAATTCGTATTTTGAAAAATCCACATTTGTGCAGTTGTTTTCGGACATTGTATTAAAAGGCGAACTGAAAGTGCAAATAGAAGCCCTTGGAGTGGTCAGCCTGGCAGTCGCTGAAATCGGGATTCCCGTGGTCGGCGTTTCCTGTTTGTTAAGCCTCTTCCCACAAGACACGAGACCGAGTGGATACTGCCTGTGAATTCTTGGAATTACAATGAAATTAAAAGTCATTAATTGCCAAATATAAATTTCAAGGATTTAATTGTATTATGAGTAACATTTAAATTAAATAAATTTAATGAAAAAATAAATTTCACGAGATTCATTTTACTACGAGGGGGAATTGGAAAAGTTGATTAGCCTTTTTTTCACGAGGAAATTATGAAAAATAGTTATTCCATTTTTTTCTGAAGAGTGTTAGGGTGGGGAGGGTAGATATAAATGTGGGTTATGAATTCGAACTGTAATATTAATTTCTTGTGTTATTTTTGCGTCATTCGCGCTTTTGGTAGCTATGTTAGTCCACAGTTATACATATAGATGAGACATTCTGTTCCTGTATTGAGCAGCCATTTGTTGAGAATTTCTATTCCATGACGGCGATGTAAGTCATTTATCATGTACTCTCCCATTGTTTCTAAACTTATGGATACTTTTCTCATTTTAAAGGACACAATATAACGTTAATCGAAATAGTGAACTGGCAGCATTAACTGTCCATGTGCACTGTTCCCTTTTTTCCTTACAATTCTTAAGGGTTTAATTTTCGTTCCAATTTTCACTTTTCATTACCAAAATATTTAGGTCTAAATATATCATCGTAATTTGTTAAAGAGATGATTTTCGCTCGATTGAGATCTACTTAATTCTTGATAAAATTGTAGCAAGATATACCTGATTACTTACCTACTTCTAAGTTGTGCAGATAACCTGCCGATAATAGAAAAAATATAAAAAAACTAAGCAATTTTTATTAATAAAGGAGAACAGTGTCCGCAAAATACTGCGTATTATACGTTACGGAATTTCCGTACCTTTCCGCAAAAGCGCTCGGGGAATTCGGGAAGCGTTGTGCGCTTCTCCCGTGCGGCGCCGTCATCCTCGTAGGAAGTCCAGCACTTCCGCCCAGCACCGCATCTTCCGGTCGCGGAGTCGAGGTCTTCCCTGAGATTCCCCGCAGAGCCCAGTTCAGTGCAAGTGAGTCAACGGCTGCAAAATGGAGTGAAGATTTGTAGGTTCAAGTACCCGCAAGAGCCGTTTCGTTTACCCACGAACCATGGAGACATATTCCTGGTTAGTCTTAGTTAATTTCCTATGAATTCTTTCGTTTCTCTGTTGTCTCTTTCAAATATTAGGTAAAATATTTTCTGTTACATAACAGTATAGTTGTACGTATAACTATATTACTAACTATATGTCTAATCTAAATGTAAATAAAATTGGAGTGTTTGTGTTTTCAAAATAACTTTTTTTACTTCCTCGCTACCGCTTTCGCGGCAGAGGGAAAATTATGTAGAGCTGCGCGAATAAACGGCGAATTTTCGACAGAAAAACTCTCAATATAGATCCCTGACTACAAAAAAGTGGACAAATCCAGATACTAAATTTAGAAATTTTTTTTTCTAACACGTACTGTATTCAGAATCCATGTTTTGAGAGGCTTTGGTAGCGAAAAATTGTCGGCAAAACGTAAGTCCGTCTGTGAACAACGCTAGTAGCTAAATGGTTTGGCCTATTTTCTTCAAAATTGATATTCCCCAATCGATGTGACTGATGTCAAGTCCTCTTGAATTTGAAATCGATATTTTGCCTTTGGGGTGTACTTTACCTAAAGCCCCCTGGAATATTTTAAAATTTTCCAAAAAAACGCGTGTGAAGGACATTGTAGAAAATGATACGGATCTCATTTTGAAAACCCTGATTTTTCTAGAATTGAAAAAAATCAAAATTGTTTCTGCGTCGTCCTACAACCACAATTATGAAGATAAACATTTTTTCCTTAAGGAAATATGAGGGTTTTTTTGTGAAATATTGCGACAAATATAGTCGCCCACTCAGAATTTACTGCATTTCGTGAAAGTAATTCCAGGCAGTTGGATGCTTCGTAAGTTAGAATTTGTGTATTATTTCATATATCTATTTTTCGTTTCTTGTATTCGAGCTTTTCTTATCCATTTACGAATTAATATTTTAGAAATTATTTTAAAACCCTATTTGAAATACATGAAATAAAAAATGCTAGCCTTCAGGGAATATCAGATTGGAATGCAACAACGGGTCGTCAACAAAGTCTCTGGAGCAACTTTCTGTGAATTAAGTCTTATTGTTGGGAAATGATTTAGCTGTATGAGAAGTTATATTTGTCAATTTTATTTTGATATTTGCTCGAAAATATTTAGTTTGTAATTCGTTTTCAAAAAATGATGACTTAGATGTGCTCATTCGGAGAGAAATTGTGACATAAATAGTATTACATAACTCTTATTAAAGGAGAGAAAGTACGTGCTTTTTTATCACCACTCGTTATAATCGCATACGCGTATTTGGACTATAAAACACATTTAACTGTGTTCATAGTGTTGGTCCGAGTAAGCTATTGTCCAGGTAATCTCAGAAACGATTGAACAGATATCGATGGGTTTCCACTGAAAGGTTAACTGAGGGCAGCGTAGGTGGGCCAAACTAAGTGCCTCAATAGTTGGATTTGACGGCAATCTGTCAAAATCGCCATTTTTTGAATCAAACAGTTCTTTAGTACGATCGTCGATTTTTAAATTGACAGATATTTAAAATGCATCTTGTCCAGCAGCATTGGAATTTTCCTTCATTTCCCTTTTTGTTTTGTAAAGTTTTGAGAACAGATATTAGTAAATTACTCTCTGTTGCGGAATAATCATTCCGCAACAATATTGTAGTTACATATTGCACTAATGTAATGAATACAAACTAATTTTAAAAGTATTAAATTAAACAAATTTTATCACAAATATGTTTACATAATAATTTTTGGTCTGAGATTTCTATATTCATTCCCTAAAAAGATTCATCGACATAAGAAAATACTCAAAACATTTAATAATATACAATAATTTATTTAAACCAGCCTGAGGCATTGAAAACATGTTTAAAAAATATTCCCTGCATTTCGTTCGTTTCTAGACAATAAATCATTCTAGGGCTCACACGTCTTGCACAAAGAAGAATTTTTAAATGTACGTCAGTGTTGTAATAAATGGAGCCAGGAAAAATAGATGATGGCTGTGATTAGGGGGCCGATTTTGATGACCTAAAATATTGCCAAAAATGATCAATAAAATACTCTTAAAATGGTTTTAAAATTCCCTAAAAGAAAGTAAAATAGCAAAACATTTCATCAAAACCAGTTCAGATGAAGAACTCAAGCTTTTGGACACATTACTGATGTCATAGAGGTTTGCTCTTTTGGTTCAAGAGAACTCAACTTGCAAATGTTTGCTATGAATTTTACAAGGAAACCTCAGTCGTTCGATATCGTGAAATCGATGCAACCGACAATGTCCCTGGAAATTTGGAAATAATCCTCGCGCTTCATGTAAAGTATCTTCAAAATTTAAAGAATGTTTTTTTAAAAATCGCTGGGTACTGAGGCAGTTCTTATTGACCAGGAAATATTGTTCACAAAATGACAGACGAACAGACGGACGGATGTTTTAAAAATCCCTTTTTCGGCGTCAGGAGACTCCAAAACATAGGTTTCCGTTAAAATGTCAAAATCGAGTTTTCGCAACAAGACTTGATTGTACTCACCTGAAAATTTAATAGTTTTGGGATGAGAAGGCAAAAGAAGCTGTCTCCAAAGACAAAAAGGACAAATTAAGGCAACAATAGAATATGAACCCCTTTCACAACGTCAAATTCCTCAAACGGTGTGTGTCTAAGACATCAGTAACAAACATTACCAAGAAATTGCAGAATGGTGATGTGTAGAAAATATAGAGTGGCTACATTAAAATGACCAGGGACATAGATTATTCTGTACGTATACGAGAAATTAAAAATAAAATAAAATCTTCACATCCATTTTTACTTTCTCGCAACGGAGTAGAGGGAAATTTTTGTTTTATTGCGCGAAAGAAACTGCGAATTTTGGTCAGAAAAACTCTTATTGCAGAGTATCGAAAAAGTGAATAAATCCAGTTGCTAAATGTAGTACAAAAATCCCATATCACGTAGTGTAGCCTGAATTCATGTTTTGTGAGTTCTTGATATCGAAAAATCGAATGACTGCAAAATGTCTGTCAGTCTGTCCGTCCGCCTGCGTACAATGCGTTTAAACCGTTCAGCCGATTTTCTCTGAAATTGATATTCCCCAATCGATCTGACTGACGTCACGGCCTCTTGAATTTCAAACCGATTTTGTTCATTTTGGAAGGTACTTTCATGAAGCCCCTGGGACATTTTTCAAATTTCCAAAGAAATAGCTCATCCTTTTGTGTTTAAATTTTGTTGTTGGATAATGTAAAGGATGATTAAGAGAATGGTGTAGGTCTCACGTTCGTTGAAAGCCCGAAAAAGTTGAATTTTTCGAAATATGAGAAATGAAGTTTGTCAAATTGTCAATTTTTTTCGCAGAGTTCCTACAACAAAAATATTAAAGATGGAGAATTTTCCCTTAATGAAATCTGTTTCTTATAGATAGATTTTGAAAGAAGGTTATGAACAATTTTTCGAAAATTTCAGTACTTGTCATGTAATTCATGTA
>BOPP01000122.1:674348-690975 GCA_017312745.1 Gryllus bimaculatus | reverse complement strand
GCCACGAACATTTTCTCAGAAACTATTTGATTTACAGACTTGAAATTTTTTGTCAGTGTAGACTGATTTTAGACTGTCTAATATGTATTTTGACGGAGCCGTTTAAAAAAAATTTTATAGTTTTTTTTTAAATATAATTTTTTGTCCATTGTCGTAGGTTTTGTTCTTGAAAATACCAACATTTGTAGGAATATAATTGTATTGTTGCTCTTGTACCCGTGCACGGGTTGGGTCTGCAGGCGCCAGAGTGTCGCACCGCAGACGTCCCGTTGAGGAGGCCGACTTTGCACACTGCGCACAACATAGCTTTGCGTGACCTCTAATCGTGACCCCAAATCAATGACTGTGACATTGTATTGGCAATAGATATTACACAACACAATTGAATTGTATTGCCTAAAGTACTGAACATTTGATAAATCCACTCCTTAAAGTATATAAACTGGTGTGCTACATTGTCTCTTAAAATTTGGTCATCCTTCTATTGGTACGTTTTTAGAAAATGTTCCTTAAAAATGAAAAATTTAATCTTATGGAAAATTACTCCTCAACTCCTCAGAGCATGGTTCATATGCTGGACATACACATACACCGATATTTTGATGTTATTGAACCCCCAACTGTTACTCGAAAGAGTGCGTGTAACACTAAATAACAAACTATTTTTCAAAACCAAAGAAGAAAAAAACGTTCAGGCTACACCCACGAAGTGTCAAAACGGCCACGCCCACTTACACGCTACATAAAGTTGAAAATAAAAAGCAAATTAGATATGACGTATGAAGATGAAATTAGGCTTCTTTATGTCAGAAAACTATAAATTAATTAATTAATGATCCAAAAAGTTGAAAAAATTTATTTTCAGCATTTTTGCCTAATCTGGCTCCCCTAAAAATGTTGATGTTTTAAAACATGGACGTATCGAACTCGACATTTTTTGAAGAACGATGTTTTGAACTCGATGGTTTCACATTTTCGATGATTTGTTCTCATGGATGGAAAATTCCCATAATCTCAATATTACAATTTAAAATAGAAATAACTTATGAAATCAGTGTCTGTTCTTGAACCACACCAAAGCGACTCATCGAGCCACACTTCATCTGATAAACTGGTTTTTCCTTTAAATTTTCTCGTATTTCACATAAAGAAAGGTGTTTTTAAACTTTATCTTCAGCTAAATTTTCATTATAATTGAATAGCTGGTCCGGATGGCCGAGGTCGCTCAGGCAGTAGTGCTGTAGTAATTTCGGACGGAAGTGTCGCGGGTTCGAGTCCCGCTTCGAGCATGGGTGTTGTCTGTATGTGTGGTCGTCCATTCTTCTTTCATTATCATCATTCCATCTGCTCATAACTTGATATGCAACCTTGCGATAAAAATGGAATAAAAATCAGATTCAGCTTAATACTTATCCTCTAAAAAGGAGTCACACGCACTTACCACGAGATAAATGATGCTGAGCGGCGGTAAGGCATGTCCACGTGGGCGGAGACTACTAATTTGTGACCACAAAATGAATATATACAGGCACTATTAAATTAAATTTTATTGCGCATGAATTTAATGTTATATGTTAATAAGCCAGCATTTAAAACATCGATGGATTTAGGTCGTCGATGTAATTTTGAACATGGATGTTTTGATGTGGATCATGGTGGAAATACATGGGTGATTTCCTTCGGCGCACCTATTTTTTCTCGTTCTGTGCAACACCTCACGTGACCACATCATGAGCGCTCCGTTTGTGAAGGCAGACCAGACGCTGGCCGTTATGTTGTATGGAGAGCGAGAAGTGTTGAGAAACATGTTGAAAGAGGTATAAAGCGAAACTTTTTGACGGTAACCAACCAAAGATGACAGGATAAAGTGTACAAGAAGCAATATTTGAAAGGAATGCTTCATAAATCTGTTTCAATGTCTTGTAACGAGGCGCTGCATTTAAAATTCCCGCCACCACTGTGACGCAAAGCGGTGCCTGACGCTGATTGGCTGTGGCCAGGGGCCGGAGGACGGCGCTGCACTGGGCGGCGCGCGCGGGCGACCTGCCCCTGGCCGAGGCGCTGCTGGACGCCGGCGCGGACGCTGGCGCGGGCGACGCGCGCGGGGCCACGCCGCTTCACGCCGCCGCCGCCGAGGGACACGCCCACGTCGTCGCCGCGCTGCTGCAGCGCGGCGCGCCTCCGGACGCCAGGTGACCGCCGCCGGCCCGCGCCTCGCCTCTGCTAACGGATTTCTCGCGGACTTCCTATGATTCCGCGAACTGATTCTGTTTATTTTGCCGTTTTACTCAATCTCTCTCGTGCACCTCATGTAGGTTTTCATTTTTCTTGCAATTTCGTTCTTTAAGGGTTCGATTTCGCTTTCCCTACTAGCTGTTTGCTACTTGCTTCTGTTGCATGCTCCATGCTGCACTACATAGAGCCTCCTAGTGACAAATGGCAACTACAGTGCCTCGCACGCACTGAAAACCATCCCATGAATATGGTAGCTGCATTTCTTTCTATTTATTTTTCAGTTTGACCGAACAAACCTTCTTGTATAATGCTTGTAGGTTTTGATTTTTTCTCTAAGAGTTTTATTTCGCTTTCGTTGCTTCTGCTGTTTGATCCCTGCCCCACTACATAGAGCCTGGCAGTGGCAGGTGACTTCTTAACTTTGCACTCACGGGCGACCTCCACACTGGGACCTCGAGCGGTGGACATCTTCAGTGGCGGCGGATGGTCGGGCGAAGTGTCCAGGTTGGCGGTTAGCTCACGACTATCGACTGGCGACTTGCGCGAACTGTGCGACTAGGCGACCTGGCCATTGGCAGACGGCGGCTTGGACGACCGACGCGACGGCCGCACGACCGACGACCGACGAACCCGACGACGACACACCGACGACCCGACACCGGAACGACCGACGACCGACGCACCCGACGACGACGACCCACGACTGACGACCCGGCGGACACCCAGTCGGCCCAACTAAGCTCGTCGATCCGAACCACTTCGTCTGAACCCGCCCGCCACTGAAAACTCCCAACCGTAGCTGTGAACGAACACTTTCCCCAATGCTACGACTGCTCCGAGATCTTAACCACCAGGCCTATCTATCCCCAGAGCGTCTAAGATCACCTTCCAGTTATTGTCCTCGCCCATGTGCCACCGCCCATTCAGCGAATGTACGACTTCGACTTCAGACTAATGAACATTCAACCCAAGTGGTCCTTAAGCGCCGCGTGTTGATCGGCGTTTCTCCGAGGAACGCTCCTGGTCGAACTCCGCGCTGACAACGCCGGCTCCCGTACGCGGGCAATCGGCCCGCCGCACTACGACTACGAGCTACGAACCTCGTGCGCCTCACCTGCTGCGCGGCAGGGCGTCCCGCGACGCGGCGACGCGTGCGCCCGAGACGCCGCTGAGCCACGTCGGACGGCGCGCAGGGCACGCGCGCAGCTGCGATGCGGCTTGCTCCGGCGCCGGGCGGCGGGGGCTCCGGGCGACGCCGACGCATCGCCCGGGGAGACGGCGCTGCCCGGCGCGCGCGACGGCACTGGAGGTGCCGTGGTGCTGCTGGCCGCGCGCCCCGACGGCCCGGGCGCCGGACGGCTGGAAGACCCTCCGCCCTCGACGCCGCGGCCACCAGCCTGGCAGTAACACGCTGCTGGAGCTGCTCTTCGCCCACGCTGGCGGAACGCGGAGGCGGATTAGGGAAGTTACTTGAGTATGTGGTGCTTGTTGTCTGCTTGTGCTGAGAAAACGGAATGCGGTGCAATCCACTGCAGTTGCTGCAACATCGCAGCAGCAGATCATTAGCAGATCAATGCAAGGAGTATAGTATGCGCGTGCGCTCAAGAAATCCAGTCAATAATACCAACGCGCTGGCAGGGACGCTGCGCTCTGCAGAAAATAGACCAATGTGGATTTGCTCAGAGCTGGTGTTCCCCAAGATCCGATTTGCGGACTAATTATGATTTCATGGGAGAGTTAGGGTTTGTTAAAGTTTGATTCCACGCCTCTTCTCCTCACCTCCATTTCTTCTCATATTATCCTCAATTTCCAATTCAAGCCATCATGCTTGAGTATTGCGTGCTGAAAAATATCGTCTAAAATATGTTAATTCTTGGTTTTGTGTCACATCCCAGCACTATAATGTTACTTTGGCACCGCCAAGAGCACATCCTATTAATACCATTTTGTTAACAAATCTTAATCAGCTTATTTAGAAATATGACTAAATTCAACTTAGATACGATCGGATTGAACTTAGTGTGACTTTTGAGATTGTTGCCGTGGCCACTTTGAAAAAGTGATTTGTCATCTTTTCTCATAATTTTTCACATGTTCGAGTTCCAGAGCAAAGCTTGTAACATAATTTACTTTGGTGCAGCTATCTTTCAAAATGTAAGCATGTATAATTGAAGAGAACTATTCGATTTTGGTTAAAAAAAATAAGGACATGGCCAATTGAATTTCGTTGTTTTATTCATAAGATTATACTGAGACCGTCACAATTGTCATCGGATTGGAAATGGCTGGCGAAACGCGAAAACTCAGATAACCTTAAATTCCACTCGCGAACTGCTTGCCTTGAGAATTGCACTCCGATGCGCAGGGGTAACGACAGAAACTCGAAAATCGGGAAATTCTCGAGACTCCAAGTTTGCCTTTCCAGCCAGCAGTATGTTGGAGTATTTGAAATCGGTGAAAACAAGATTTTGTCACCATTTGTGACAAGTGACATTTTATAATTCTCTGAGAAACCGTTTATTAATTCAAATGCCACTCTAAAGTCGTGAAAACTTTGTGTATCATTAAAAACCACCGCATTTCATTTGTTTACTCTAAAACGCATGAAATTACCATTGACATTGAAATACTGGCCCCAATACTAATCACATTTTCTCAGAATTTGTAAAATGTCAGTTATTTTCCGTTCTTGGTTTTCTCCCATTCATTTGTGCAATTTAATTCTGGTATAATCAATTTAATTGCACAGAATGCAATCTCTTTTTTATTAAGATTTATCAATATACAATGTTTAACCTCTAACCAGTACGGTGCTACATGTTGCAACACAAAGTTCCCACTATAGACTTTCTATGTTGGAGTTGCGTATGTACGCCCATCGCGTCAATTACAAGCCCCTTTAAACGTAACTATAATAAGCTCATTGTCTATTTTTGTGCCAGAAATGAGATGATAAGAGAAAAACGTCATATGCACCAGTCTTTTTACAAATTGACACTAATAGTTTAATCAGGTTCCTTCTCCGGTAGTATAGTCTCACGTCACACGCGGCTTTGTTGAAGGCACTATAACTCTTTCTGTGTGAGACATAGCCTTGTGCCAGTTTTTCCTCGCAGATGACAGTATGCGAATGCTTGACTGATGAGTGTGACAACCACTGTCTTACGGAGTATATGTGTAAATAAATATTTGTCTTACACAAGTGAGAATCACCTGCTCACTAACATTAAATTGGACGTTGCAGTCAGGATATGTGTTTCTATCGTGTTTGTTGGCTTACTTTAATTAAATAATTCCTCAAATTTAATTTTTCACGTGTCTTGAGATGATAAATAAGAGAATGTCCCTGAAAACCCCAGCACAAATTTTCCCCTGTATTTATTGGTGAACTTACATTATGAATTAATAGGTTTTAAATATAAAAGTTTTGTAGTGTACGTGGTGATTTGTAGTGCAAGTAGTGTCTTGCTGTTTCGAATGCAATTGGAAGATGTCAAAACAAATTATGAGCACACGTAGAGTTGTATCGTTGTTATTGTTATGAGTCATCACGTAGAGTTGACGTGTTTGAATATCTACTAATTGTGGACTGAAATAAAAGAATGAATACTTACATTTGAGAGCCAATGATACGCGAGGATCAAAATAGAATACGTCTTATTTTTAATGCTCTAGTTAAGAGGTTGTCTACTAGAAATAGAAGGTATCCGCTCATCACCTTACAAATGCAATTTGAGTTTCAAATTGATACAGTTCGGGTCTCAACTGATTATTTCAGTTCTCAACTTTATTAAGAAAACGTAGTCTAAGAAAGATAAAGATGAATTAATATGCTGAAGATCCGAGAAAATATTATTTGCCGTAGAAAAATGTACTTATCTGTGATTGAATCAGAAAGAACATTACACATTACGTTTCGCAAAAAGATGACTTTAGTATTCTGCGATTTATGACTAGTTTAATTTAAAAAACTATTACATTCGAAGGACAAAAAATGACAGCTAGAAACGGACAGTTATGTTTGGATTTATCTCAAAGCTCTTTCCATTAGTCGTTATGCACAATGTAACATGTATGTTCAGTTCCTGTCGATACTTAAAGAAACTTACAATAAACTTGAACTGATCCTTACAAGATTACACTGCACAACGACTGCGGTGATGTGTGGAGATCTGATAGACTTCAGTGCGATGTCTCTTTGACAGTCAGCCGGGTACTAAGTGTCCAAGATTTTGAGCCGCGATTGCAAGTCTTGGTGGGGAGTGGTTTACTGGCATCTACCCCCAGCACGCCGGTTCGATCCCGGTCGAGAGCGTGGATTTCGCAGGGCGATAAAGAATGTAAAGAAATAATTTTCGAAATGTTACTTTTGAATGGGTATTAATGTTAAAATTAAAATAATTTTCAAATCTGAAGATGGATCAAAAACTATGCCTCGAAACGTCGTAATTTATGAAACCTATTAAATCGGTATAGGAAGAATGAAACAATAAAAAATGCATGTATTTGAAATGCGAAGTGAATATTTTGTTTATTTAATTTTATTTCATTGTGATGTAAATATTTTATTAAAATGAAAATTACTGTTGAAAAATGAAAGTATGGACATAAGTTATTGTTAAAACAAATCCAACCTCTGCTACCTTTATAAAATGTCATAGCTTCAAAAATGACCCAGGGGCTTTATGTAAAGTACTTTCTATGTACCCTTTATGTAAATTTTAAAGAATATTTTTCAAAATCTCATAGCTTCGACTCGAGCCATATGAATATGAGTTTCTTCAATTTGAAAAAAATACTACGCATGGTGTAGTGGCTAATAGTGTTTACAAACAGACATTTTGGGAAAAACAACTCGTTTTCAGTATCAGGGGGCCCCAAAACTCGTATTTCTGTTGAAATCTCGAAATCAATTTTCAACAGCAATGCATAACTTTCTCTATACTAAATAGATTACTCCGTTAGTAGAACGTATACGCGAAAGTGAAAATCTCTATCTTCAATAGTGTACTTGTAGGAAGACGCGCCAGAAAATTGCACTTTTGCGATAATTGCTGAATTATTTTTTGCCTTATACAACCTTTATGAACACGTTCCATTAAGTGCTTCATTGGGTGGACCCATGTTTAAATAATACTCGCAAATGCTGACGCGTTGAAAATCTTTATTTTGTTCTTACTTTAGAGAAGATACGTCTGCTTTTCGCGGGGCGATATATCGAAAAACATTAATGACCGCTACGCCAGAATCGCGATGTTAAATATTGTCAGAACAATCAAATTAATCATCGCGATTAGAGGAAAAACTTTCGATCTGAAAATCAATCAAAATTGTCACCTTTGACATCCCGAAGTATCCGTCTGGCCATAAAAGTAATAATTCCTTTTAAGTCATTAGATGTTACAATGGCGTATAGTATTAAATTAAGTTTGATGATCTTTGACCTACATCCATCGTTTTTTCAAAACTTGGCACTACCGTGAACTGTCATGATTCAGAAACACGTGATTCCTGCCAACAGATTTATTTGATTTACACAAGTATTGCAAACTCTGAAGTATAGAAATTGCTGAATTTTGATATATTAAATGGAGATAGTAATACGCATGCATCATGTTTCCCTTCCAAATGTTAATTACTTCTACAAAATGCTTAAAACCACCGAGTAAAAAACAAAATCTTCAAATGATGTTATTTTATCGTTTTTCAAAATTAGAAAGTGTGTTTGATCATTCAAAAATGGAGATTTTTCAAAAAAACAGTAAAATCAGATATTCTTAAAAACGGTTTCTTTTTAAAAAATCTCCAGGCTCAAAATAGTTCACTTATCTACGACATACGGGTGCCGAAAAAAAGCAAACTAGTGCTGCTGAAACGCAGATACATTCCCGGCACTATTTAGTTACCGAATTTGAAATGTTTTGGAGGCTTAATGTCAAGAAGCCTCAAAAATCAAAATATTAATTTGAAGCTCCCAAAGCCTCGAGTTCATTCAGATTGGTTGGGGAAAATCAGTTTCGTAGAACATCGGCTGAACTGATTAGGTGCTAGCGGTAACCACAATGTGAACAAGTTGCCGCTAACAACGTGAGAGACAAGTCAAACAATTAAATTTTTGTAATTTTTGAAAAAACAAAAGAATAGAGCATTATGGCGTTTATGTCATCTTAGAGGGTACATTTGGCACAATCTTTACCAAAAGTTTAAAAGAAAAAATCGAGCTAATTCATTAATAATTGTGTTAAAATATATTTGTTCCAGAAAATGCTTTCGATACAAAGAATGGTTAATATACTAAGTCGTCCTTTATTCATTCGCGATCTTACGTAATTTTATTATTTTTAAGGCAGAAAAATACGCGTTCCGTTGTGCTATTGGAAGCAGATGTTCATAAACACATACGAAGACATACGTCAACATTTGGGTAGACTTTTGTAATTTTCTTCACGTGACCATTTGCTTAGTGGAATGGGATTCGTTGGCTTGATTTTTGCAGTAATTGTTGTTAAATGAGATATCAAATGAAATAATTCACTTATAGGTTTCCTCAACATCTTCGAGAAATTGATTGCAAATATTCTGCAGCTGTTTGTAAATCAACCATGGACAGTTATCAATTTAAATAGTAGTATTTAATCTGTCATTGATATGCAAGTATATGTGGCGTCGTTTTTCCATTTCAACGATTATCTTATCAATTATAACTAAAAATATGTTAACACGGAAATAGTCTCTACAATTTAATTCTATTTCATTTGTTATTGTCTCTCGATTCTTCGTAGTGCATCTTTCTTCTTTTCGTTCGTTTGGTTTCGTATTCATATGAATCGGTATCATTTGTCAGTTTTTTCCTGTGTTTTCAAGATAATCGAAATTGTTTCGATTAGATTGAAACAGAGCAACGAACGAATCATATAATTGAATTACTTGATTGCAGTCGATGATGTCTACTTGTAACTTTTGGTTGGTAGAACTTAATCTGTCAACGATGAAGTCCTAAAATACTGTCATGAAAGTAGTTTTCAAACGTTAGACATTAGATTTAATACCTTTAGCTTCACAGCAAATTAAAGATTTTTAGAATAAATCTATTTCTATACAAATGTGTGAATCTACAATGTTCGCCCAGTGATTTATTAGGATTTTGCATGCGTTATTTCGAAGACCATCGTATAGCAGAAAGATTTTTCAACTTAGTTGAAGTTGATTCTTTTTGCAATAATTCTGTATAATTGACCATTTAGAAGTTGTTGCGCGAAAGAAACTTTGGAGCGTCAAAGAAAAAGGACTAGCTTCAGGGTAACTTTCTGCTGCATTTGTTTCAACAAGATTGAGAGACAGTCGACGGCGGACCGCGGTACTAGCAACATCGTATGATCCGTTCGCGTGAGCTTTCGACAGTATTTCTAATACCTTATTTGGTGTACATAAATACAAAAGTGTGATATAGTTTCTCCTTTAAGTGTATTCTGCGTGTGGCTGCTACTCGAAAGTGTGACAACTAGCGTCAGTATTGATACATTGAACCACAAGGAAAACATAACCTCGAACGCCCAACAACAACATGGATCAAACTTGAAATCTTATGCTGGATTTGCAGCAATGGACATTTTCCCGTCAAATGACCAAGAAATTGTTATAGCAGCCCACAAAGGACTTGCAGTTAAAGATTATGTGAGTAAAATATCAACTTTTATCAATGCAAATGATATCAGATTTGTGTCGCGCATAGCAAATAATAGGATTTGTGTGTTTTTAAGTATCAAAAAAATCGCTAACTACCTGACAGATAACCATCAAACTTTCACTATTAATGACATTGAAGTGAATGTTAGGCCTCTATTAAGCAAGCATGTAAGAGTTATAATATCCTATGTATGTTCAGTTATCCCACATGTGATAAAAAATGCTCTTCAACAATCGAATATCATTATATTTTTTCTAACATTACATTTATTAGAGCAGGTCTACCAGAACCAGGTATGTCTCATATTATGAGCTTTAGGCGACAAGTCTCTTTTCACCCAGATGAAGTATATAAATTACCACAATCACTTCTAATTTCATATGAAGATACAACATATAGACTATTTTTCACAACTGATAATATCACCTGTTTTAAATGCACAAATGAAGACCATATGAAAACCAAAAATGAAAGCAACAGATAACAATAATGATAATATTTTAATAGAGATTCCCCCTACAGAACAACCAGGTGATAATCCATCTGGCTCGATTGCTATGGACTATACAAACTTTCCTCCTATCAACAAAAGAAGCCTCCCATCTGAATCATCCTCTACACCTGAGAATATATCAACTAGTGATGTAAAATGTAAAGATAAAAGCTGTAAACCCTCAAAGAAAAATAGAGCAAAAAATGCAAATGAAGAACCTGCCTCTCAAGACAATTTAGTTAACAAGTCAATAGAAGATCTTCTGCTCCCAACGAAAACCTATATTGACTCCAACCAAAACAAACTTCCTCTCTCATATACCCATTTTAAATCATTACTTGAAAACTCTTTTGGAGCACCTGACCCCATTCCTATAATTAAAGATTATTCAATTTGATTTTAATGCAGAATTGGTATGCTGAAAGAAACATAAAATATTGAATGAAAATCTATAAAAGGGCAGATTTACATGAGTTATTAAAAAATTAGAAAAAATATTCCAGCAGAGAGACCTCAGACTCAGAAATCAGTTTAGACAGTACCTAATACTGTATGTACTTATTCAGATCATTACCATAGAATTTAAATCATGCTGACACACCTGAAAGTAGAATATAATACAAAGAAGAAACGTTATGATAGTTCTGCAATGGAATCTAAATGGCTTTTACAAAGCTGAAAACTTACAATTATTATGCAAACTACATAGCCTGATATAATATGTATACAAACTAAAGGAAAAACACATGGGAATATAACTGGATATAGTTGCAGACTTTTAAAAATAGAAGTAATCCTGAATATGCATGTGGTAATGCGGCAATAATATACAAAAACAATCGATTCCCATTGAAATTATAACAATTAAAATTGACATGGAATTTGTGGCAATTAAAATTAATTCAACTAACCCCATATGTATCGAAAATGTTTATATCCCAAATAGGTACCCACTACAATAAATCGAAATGCATGATATGATAGATAAAAGAGCCCTTCATAATTCTTGGAGACTTTAACTCTCATCACTCTTTATGTGTATCGTACAAAATTTATAAGAGGCAGACTATTGGAAAAAGTAATTGACGACCATAATAACATCATCTTCAACTGTGGTGATCCCACATATTAATACCAGTAACAGCAGACTAAGTACGATTGATTTTTCAATAGCTTCTTCCACAATAGCACAGAAATGTACCTGAAATGTTCTGGATTTCCCCTATGATAGTGATCATTTTCCAATACTGATTGATATGCAAGAACCAAGTGTATCACTTAGTCATGAATGGTGCAACCCAATCCCTAATTATAAGAACATTAATTGGTTGGACTATCAAAAAATATCGATGAGCACCTCAATGAAGAAGATATTTTCAAGGACGAAAATAATATTGACCAGATAGTAAAATCATTCTGTAATATTATATCCAATTCTGCTAACTCAATTACGCAAACGCACCATGGCCCGTTTAAGTTAAAAGCGTTCCCTGGTGGAATACTGAATGCAAAGTCGTTATAAGAACAGCTAAAAAAGCGTTTAACCGTTATAAAAAAAGAAGAGACCTGCTCTTGGCGACCTACTTTTCTGTGTATTTTAATGCGTTGCCCTTAGTGCACTGTGGGCGCGGGATACCTGCGCGATGTCGCGAGCCACTGCCAGCTGTCGCCCCCATCATGATTGCTTTATTGTACACCCTTTGGAATTTGCATGGCCGTAGCTTCGACGCCGGCTAATTCGACTGTCTCACTTGCGGACAAAGGGGCGACGGGGAGGTCCGGGGAGTTTTTCCTGCCTTCGGCGGGCGGCGCCTAGAAAGACCCCTTGAGACGCGTCTTTGTGAGGGGCGAGGGAAATCTCGGTGCGTGCAGTTGCACCGCAAGCCGCACATGGGCGTCGAATCAGATACGCCTCTTGGTGAGCTGAGGCCCTAATTGCCGAGATTTAAGTCGCGCATGCACGGATCTATCAGATTCACTGCAATACACAATACTGCCTGTACATTTTTGAAGGGAAAAGTGTAATCTCATTAATACAATTACATCGCATGTTCAAACTTTTATTTAATACAACAACAAATTTTGAATTCAACAAAATTTTCATATAAATGGTTCGTTATATTGTTTCGTGAATTTGAACAAGGTTTCTTCACTGCACCGTTTTCGCCACTGCTTTTTGTCACCATCACTCTCAATAATCTCACGTACTAGGTGCAATTTTCAATACATCATTCTTTGATTTGGATAGTTCATATACTCTTTTAAAAACTTACAGGGATTTATATTTTACTCTTTCTTCAAATAAGGAGAGTTTGAATGTTATGTTTCTGAATGAAACATTTTATATTCTAAATCATTAATTTCGGCCTCTCTGGACTTTTTCCAATAAATATGATGCTTTTGTGGTCAAAATGCGTCACATATTTCAGTCATGAATGAAAATATTTTTTATAATAAATAAAACATTGGTGTACTTATGAACAGTGATAATCTCTCACATGTACTTCAACAAGCGGTACTTGATACATTTGGTATTGTGATTGTAGGGCTATTATCAATTTCTCCTGGTATTTAGAGGTTAATATTTTATGAACACACGCAACTGATTGACACTGACAAACTAAATTTTTTGTTAATTTTAAAGAATTGGTCAAGTACTTTGGATTTTTATCAACCCTTTCATGAAACCTTGGCGAGGTATTGTATTTATAACATAAATAAAAATACATTGTTTTTGAGAAACATTCTTCACAATATTCACTTTTTTACATACTTACTTCGCATTATTATAAAAATGTTGTCGGGAGGCTCTGAATCCCCCAATCGTTTGTTCAGATCAGCTCGCAAATATATTCTCGCTTAAGATTGCAGTTTCCAGTCCCCAGTAAGCCCCTGACAGACGCCACCCCACAGTTGACTGACTTGTCAGGCTCTCCGGAATCCCATTTCTCGTACCCAGCGTCGAGCAATGTGTTTCCTGCAAATGAGAGCAATTTATTTATCATGCTATGTCCTTGATAATACGGAGCGTTCTTTGTCCTCATAAACTTTTAATAGATCGTCTCAATGAAAAGTTGCAAATAATATCATTTTTGGTAGAATACATTAGACAATGGAATGGAATTGAGTTGATAATATATTTCGTTGATATTTAGAGATATTAATGCTTTAAAAGAAACAGGTCTCTGAATTGAATAGTATCAAAAGCAATTGCGTAGACGTACAATTCCTACACCATACTGTTGGTTTCCAGTCAGACTGAAAGATACGCATTGACTGCGTAGTCAATGTTACATAATAATTTAAAAATTTAATAATTTCCTAATCTATGCAAAACTAAAACCGCGATGAACTAAATTAATTGAAATACTATAACAATATGCAAGATACAGGAGACTTTGCGATGTCACAGATACGTTACTATTGAACGTGTGCTATAGACAATAATACTGAAGAACCTAAGGGTTCGTGGAACAACTAAACTCAGGGCTCTAAACGTCCGACGCAACCAAAAGCAAACTCACCGTCAAGGGTGATGTATTGGCCCGCGTTGTCGAAGTCGTCGAAACCCAGCCAGAACCAACTGGGCAGGCCGCTGGTCCCGAGGACGGCGTCCGCCTCGGACTGCGAGTTGACGACCAGAAGTCGCGCCCCCTCCGCCTGGCAGATTCGCCGCGCCGCCTCCCAGGGGACGCGGTCGCGGTGCACTTTGTACACCCCCAGCTCGTGGATCTTGACGTAGCCCGAGGGGTACGGTGAAGGGAGTAGTGGTGAGCTTAAACAACATAATTAAATTTGTTCAAAGAATTGATTGCCCCGACCGGCACTCGTATCCGGGCCGTTTGATTTACGCCCAGCTGCTCCAACCACTACCAAATAACAGAGACAACCTATCACAATTTGAATTTCTTTACGATTGCGGAGTATATTCTCCAAGCGTAATTGCGTCCAACAAGGTGACGGGATGGTGACAATTATATATAGTATTAAACAACATAGTTTACTGATCGTCTGACACTTAGTTGGTAGTACGGAGATTCGCGAAATTTTCCAGCAAAATGAAAAGAAAGGAACATTTTTAAGATTTCAATCTGTTTAAAAAAAATTAAATATAACATTCGTATCCAGAGTGATTCAAAACTGCTTTCGAATCTGCAAGGTGTGGCTTCTGTTATGCTATTTCGTATAAAAGAAGTTGTAAACACTTGTCGTTTTGATATGAGCTCAAGAAAGTTTACATTGGATGTACACGAGTTGAAATCATGTGAAATACTATCTTACGATAGAATAGTCCCAATGAGCATGCAGGAATTGTATTAATGTCCTTATTTAATTGGCTGTCCGTACCGTATTCGTAATGCTGGGTAACGCCCTGAGGAAGGTCGCAGAATGGCGACCGAAACGTCTGCACCTTTGCCATGGACGTGGCGTCACCCGGGCAGCCTAGTAAATACTGACTCCGGCCGCGGAAGCCTATGCTCTCACGTATTAATGCCCCTTCATACATGTGTTAAGTAAGTGCGACACTTATAGCAACCAAAAGCTAGAAAAGTTAATTCAATTTAAATTAATTAAAAAAGTTAAGTCAATTCAATTTAATTAAGCTCTGCTTTACGCGGCGATGCTCAGGCCATCTGTCCTGCACTTCCGCCTTACCACCGCAAATTGTACTACGTTTATATCGCCATCTATCAGCGAAGAAAGGCCTTTCAGCGAAAAAGGAGACTCGAACCTAGGACCTCCCGGTCAGAGAGACTGCAGTGGTATTAGTTGATGTGCTGCGCTCTCTCTCCCGGTGCATTTTATAGTAAGTAATTGGGACATTTTCCAATTTTTCAAAAAAAAAAAATAGCTCCATCGTTTTGGATTAAATTTTGTTGTTGGATAGTGTAAAGTATGTTTAATGGAATTATAGTGCAATTCTCATGTTCGTTGAAAACCCTGATTAATGATTTCCCCTTAATTAACTCTGTTCCTTAAAGATATATTTTGAAATAAGGTCCACAATTTTTCGAAAATTTGAGTACTTTTTTCGAGAAAATACGGGCAAAGAAGTACGTGCTGTTTCAACATCACTAGTTCTGACGATTTATGTCTTATCGATGACTGATACCGAAATACGACCCTAGATATCCCGTCTTGCAAAGTCTCTTTATTTATTTAATGTATTTTATTAATTTAGATGTTAGAAGCCATTATGGTCTTGATGTACTAAGTAATGGTATTTTCAAGCCAAACATTATTTTATTGTCTCTGCCTACTGATGACGCGTATTCTGCCCATATGTATTAAACCATCGAAGCACATGAAGTATTTATATTTCTTTAGTTTAAATGAGCATTCTTTAATGAATCTTCCAAAATTGTAGTGTAACCCTCCCTTAAAAGGCATAACTGGTACTGCTGTATATTGTGAATTCAATTTCCATTACTAACTCATAGCGTCTTACAACCATTGTGAGTTGGCGTGTGTAACATCAAACTTCAACCAGCAAATTGCATTCAACGAATTATTATTCACCAGATCTCGATCCAGTAGCACCAAATTAATCATACATTTCAAAATAGTGCATTTATAAAATTTTTCATTGCTTAGAAAGGCGGCTTATCCGAAAAAGCCTTCTTTCAGAATGTCTTAAACTATAAGTAATAACATGTAAAAAAGGATTTGTCTTGGTCCAGTTGCTCAAATATAATATTCCAATCGCTGAGTCACAGAAAGTTGTTTTATATTTTCGTAAAACGCTTACATTCAATTGATTACAATATTTCCTTGAACAACATTATTATCGTCATTATTTTTCTCAAAAGTACGCAGATTTGAACCACACCTGCATTTGCCGGGACCAATCTGCATTTACTGGATTTTAGTACCATTGTCTCAGTGGCAGGTGCATGTAACTTTATCAGGGGACCAGCATTTAGCTGGATCCCATTTTTTCTCCTAGGGTTGTTACCCCTGATGATGTATGGACGATGACAGTGAAGGGTGAAAGGACGGAATTCATATACAGACACACACAAATACTCTCGTACCCGAGACGGGCTTCGAACCCGCGATCTTCTGGCCCGAGACCGTTACAACTTCACCCCCAGCCGCATTACTGCCTTAGCGACCTCGGCCTTCTGATCAGCTCATTGATGATGTTGTTGTTGTTGTTGTTATTATTATTATTATTATTATTATTATTATTATTATTATTATTACTATTA
>BOPP01000122.1:582897-595266 GCA_017312745.1 Gryllus bimaculatus | reverse complement strand
CAAACCTCGGCCCCATCTCTGAGCCTAGCCCCAACTCTGTCTTTGACCCCGACTTCGTCCTTGCCCCCGGCTCCGGTCCCGTCACGCCTCCCGCGCTCACATTCGCAGGGGCCCCCGCCCCCGATGCCCTGCGTCCAACGCTTGGCTTTGAGGGCGGCAGTGCCTTGGACCACGAACCGAACCATGTATTTCCAGCATATTCAAACGCAGACTTCGACCACGAGTCCACCAACAACTTCGACTCGATCCCTGCACCCGACATCGACTTTCCCTGCCGACTTGACTTCGCCATGACCTCCGCTTCTTCTTCTTCTTCTTCTTCTTCTTCTTGTGAAGATGACCCTGCCTCCCACTGCAATCGCGCCACTAATTCATTTTTGGTCTCCAAATCCGATTCTTTCACCAATCCCATAACCGATCCCGCCGCCGACTCTAACCCGGCCTCTAACCCGGCCAACCCCGTCCCCGATACGTCTCCTGATTCCGTCCTCAACTCAGATCCCACCGGCGACTCTGACCCTGCTTCCGATCTCGCCACTGACTTCAAACGCAATGATAAATCTAGCGAATCTGATCTCGCGAACGTCTTCCTCCGCCGATTCCATTCCAACTCTTCTACTGATCCTGCACCAGACTCCGTTTCAGGAATCGATTTCGATTTTATTTGCGAAATTCCTTCGGGCTTCGTCTTCAACTCCGAATATAAAATCGATTCCGGCATTTCGAGTGTGCCAACACCCACATTCGACCCCAACGCGAACCGGAAACTCGTATCTGGGGTGTCCCGAAATTTCGACGGCACTTCCTGTGCTCTGATAGACAGTGACCTCTCGTCTGATTCCAATAAACTAGATTCCAGGCTGGATTTCGATATCCCCAATGATACTTCTTCTGGTGACATTACATCGCGTCCCAACCCCAAACCCCTTTCCTGTCTGAATTTGGATTTTAACTTTCCTGGCCACTTCGACGCCGCTTCTGACACTAATCTAGGTGGCCCGACCGCAACAATCATAAGCAGCACCAGCCACATCTTTGAGTACACTTTGTTCAGCATTTCATCCAATAAACGAGGTACCTCTCAAATACCGTAGTCAACAGTTTACAAGCACTAAGAAAATTCCATAAATGGGTTGAAAAATGTACGTAGGTGCCTCACTTTTGACAGTTATACTACACGTTTGCGTTAATTTCTACTTTCCAAAGTCATCCTTCCAGAACCTTTTTCGCTCACTTAACGAAGTTAGATTAAATCTCGTTTCGCGAGATTCATCAGAAATCCAGAAAAAAATTGTTTGCGCTATTGTTCCCCTTGTCAACAAGATTGTAAGTAATTGAACTGTACTTGTTCACAATGAGTTTAAAATATTCACAATCAATTGTTGTGTAACAACACCGTTAATACAGTTTCTTCTTCCAATAATGAAACACAATAGTAATGTGAATTGTATAGGTGTGGGCACAATAAATACATTAAATCAAAAAGACCCTTAAGGGAAGCTGTTAAAATTAATTATCACTTCTCGAATTTTCTGTCACTTCCTGCAATAAAAAATATAGTTCTTGGTAGTACGTGGCATTGAAACATCGAAATCACACAGGTTCACACAAGTGAACACTTCGGATTCTGAGATATGTTCTTGTTAAAACCAGATGACATAGTAAGCATAGTACTCAATGAAAGTAACTTCGAAGAATTGATTCTCTAGGTGAATATCAACTCATTGAACCAGGTCATGATTTCACACCCATTTTTTAGTGAAACAATTCAAATTTTACTACCGATGACTTTTCTGATTTTTAACGGTGAAATAGTTGGAACAGAACGAAGAAAACGAATACGATTTTCACAAAATAATATATACCACAAGCAGTAGTCACCCCAAAAATGCAATGAAGACAGACGTAGAAAGCGCTTTATGATGCTATTAAGCAAGTTTTGTTATCAAAAGACGAAAATGGCGTTAGGGCTAAAGCGTATGAGGTATTGCTTAAGGTATTTTGGAACTGCTTTCAAGGGTACATTAAGGTTTCCAAGTTGGATCAATTACGAAAGTATATGTTCTCTCCCGAAAATTTTAATGCTTGGGTGGTATTTGGAACTGAAGCGAAATTAAAAAATATATAATCTTTAATAACGTGTTGTCAATAATTGATTATCCAGTTTAATGTCGGATTTAGAGTTAAAAGTTATTAGATCAGTGTAGTAAACGTAAGGTCATAAGAGGATAATGTACTTATTCCAATTAAGTCACTTCAAAATATTTTTCGATAAAGGTCAACGCATTGTATGTGTAGGTGTATTACGTGATACTTTGAACTCTATAACCGATATAGTAATTCTCTGTTGAAAATATGTTAACATCAAATTGAAATGTTTATTAAATTATGAATTACGAAATATAATGAAATGAAGCAGAAAGTACAAAGCAGATGGAATTAAAATCTTCTGGAAAAAAATGTCATAAACTCATGGAAAATTAATATTTGTAATGGAAACATACTTTTTCGAAGTAAGGTATTCGTTACGTTGAGAGATTCAGTGGAAGAGAATACTTTCAGTTAATGTGTGTAGAGTAATGTGTTTTGTAATAGGGGAAAAGAACATCAAAGGCAAAGTGACAGAACGATTTGTAAGACGCTTGTAACATGAATACAAATTGCATAAAAGCGATCATTGAAAAGCTTTTTATGAGTCGTTCTCATGTACTCTGGAATTCTTTTTGTTACCCAATAAAGAGTTTTTATAGTTACTGTGTATGTTAAAGAAAACTTAGGGGGATGTCAAATTGTGCGAAAATGCTTTTGTAATTTTTCTCTTTTCTTCCGAGTAATCTTGCTCTTCCCTTCCGCTTCATCCTGCCCCTCCCTTTCGCTCTGCACGCCCTCCCTCTTCCCACCACGCCCGTCCTTTCCGCTCCACTCCCTTTACTTCCGCCCTGTTCTTTTCCTCCCTTCCACACTTTCCACACTCCCCTCTCTCCCGACTCACTCCTCTCTTCCGGTTATCCATCTCCTCTCTCCCGCCTTGTCTCGCCCCTTGTTTCCGCGTACAGTCGTTTGCTCCGCCTCGCCCCGTCCGTTCTCAATCATCGACGCGTACCTGTCCGCCCGCTCTGTTTGCACTAAGCAGTCCGCCTTTCCGAGGTCCATTGCCTGAATCAGGCCGCTCTCTTTCTTTCTTTTCCGGACTTTCCCCTCCACCCACATTGCCTTCCGACCTCGCCCAAACCCCTTGTAGCCCACCCCGTCACCCACCCTTCTCCCGCCCGCACCTCCACCCTCTCCCATCGCCCGCCGCCTTAGTGTCCTGGGGCAGCCTTTGATCCCGAATAAATATCTCCGACAGCGACAAGGAGTAGCCCTGTCTCCTGAACACCTCGTGTATTTGCTGGGGGACGGAAGTCTTCCGCATGTGGATAAAATCTTCCTAAACATTGGCATATCTCATCGTTAACGATATAATGTAGAATTTAACAACATTTTGGTGTCCCGACCATTTTAAGCTTCATTTCCTAAATATTTCTTATTAAATTTAATGTTTATTTTATTGTCCCGATCCCCAACTCAATTTCTATACAGTATCTCACATTTTACATTATCGCAACGTCAGACATATCCAGTTATATGGGATAATGAGAATATTATTGTCTACAAACTATGCGTGTACGGATCTTGGTATTTTGCGTTATCCAAGGATTTAATTTGCGAGTCCAGGTTTACAGCAGAAACTTAAATTAATTCACTTGTAGGAGAAGGATAAATCGGAATGTGCGCGTAAAACAAGAAATTACTTTCTTCAGGCAGATGTCGTTTTGTTCGTACCTTGTAACGTGCAATGTTGGTAAGAATTGCATGAAGTTTTCATGAGACTTGCATGGAATCACATGAAATCACAAGCATATTTAAGTTCGTGAAAAAATAAATGTACTACCTGTATCCGCATCTTTGCGTGGAGTATTGAATGTATTTAAACACGTTAATTAAAAAAGTTGAAATAAAATGTAAGAATATTAGTTTAATTGACTTTTTACATTCATATTGCATTGTAAGCTATTAAATCTTATTATCTAAACCTTACTCATACAATATACATTTACAATATATCAATACAATCATACAATGTACATTCCATGTTTAGAAGTAAGGACGAATACACGAATACTTTTGTGGAATCACTAGCTCGGGGTCTTTTTAGTATACCTCACTATAAACAAAACAATTCTTACGCAAATCTTTGACTACTTTAAAACAAGTAGTTCCTGGATATTTTTGGTGTTCTTTGTATGGATAATTTTATATAGGAAACGTTTAGTTGCTAGAGTTGTTCATAGACGGGTAGACAGACTTACAAGAATACACACGTGTACGGACAATCTTTAAAAAAACGTTTTTGATGTTGAGGAACCAGAAAACGTGGATTCTGACAACGCTAGTTATTATAAGAAGTAATTTATTAAATACGGAGGGAAGAATAATCCTCTTTTACAATATCAGGGAGTAACAATACCCTCCTTTGTGACGAAAAACACATTTTGCTGCCGCATTACATAATGTTTTCTAAACAACGGATATTTCAACGGTTATTCCGTGGCCGGGCAGATCAGGACCCATAAATTGAAAAGGGTCATTGTATGTGTATGTTGTGTATAATTTGCGCGCGGAGTTCAAATCTAAGCCCGCAATTATGCTCGTTTTCATCTTTATCTTAGTTTTGGGGTGAGTGTAACAGAAATAAAAATATAAAATGAAAAACCAAAATATTAGCTCTGTATGAATGTTTAGATATGTTTTTATGCCAGTTGCCAATCTTCTTTAACTTTACAGATAAGCAAGCTTTCACACGACAGATTTTCAACATTCACAATTAATTACTGATAAGGAACAACACTCATGTCCTCTTCGTAATATTTCGTCCAAAGAGTCAAACTGTGAGAACTTGTACACTGATTTTGAACTTGGAACAATACACGTTTTCATGCACTTTATATATGGCGGACTACTCTTAACCCTATTATACGTAAGTTTTCATAGATAACAAAATACACACATCGATAAGAACATATCGTTATTCTGATTAAATCGTGATTTGCCTCTGTCTCAGTCGCAGCGATGTCTGTGACGTTCGCACGTTTCCACTACAATGGCGGCCTTCAAATAGTTCCGCGACAGCAGCGCTCTCAGTGAGTCTAGTTTAATTCTCTTCCGCCGTCTTCGCTGTAGCATTGGCGCAGTGGGGCGCCCCGAGTACAAAACCGCATGGTTTCTCTGAGTATTTACGCGCATCCAGGCAACGCGGCGGCGACAGGCGCCATGCGTGAGAGCCAGCGGGTCGAGCGCCATGGACGCGAGCGAGGTGCAGGGCGATGGAGACGCGCCGTGGCCCGCGGGCGAGCCGGCGGCGCGCGACGCCAGCGACGAATCCGACCAGCTCAGCGACCGCGAGGAGCGCGAAGCCGGCAGCAAGTTCAAGGCCATCGTGGACATCGCCGACGACGACGACCTGCGCCTCGAGGAGATGGAGGTGAGCGGTGGACATCACTCGCGCCACTTTGCTTCGCCGACGCATTGTGGAAAGGCGGGAGGTTGGGGGTATAACAGTAGAACCCCGGTAATCCCAACTATTTGCACGATTTGGGGTCTTTTCGGATTCGGAAATGTTCGGATTTTTCGAAAAAATATACAAACACATCTAACACTAGAATAACCACACAATGCAACGCAGCGTAGCCATTGCATCATCACCTCGCATCATCAAGCAGATATAGTACCTTACGGCAAACGATTACCGATTTTGCAAGTTGCTCTAAGTGAAACTTCCAGCAAACGTGCTAATCCACCAGACTTTTGCTAAGCTATTTATTTATTCTCTGGTGCGGACGTCACGCTTTCTCCCTCCAGTCTTTGGCCTCCTCCGCACCTGAAATCAAACAGCGCCACGGCAGATCGTCTGCACTTACATTTGTGCCACCCACTCCTCTTCGCCCCCTAATGTTCTTATTTAATTATTGACAGTTTCATTTTTTAAATTTATTTACTTATTTTATTGATTGATTTAATTACGTAATATATTAATTACGTATGATAATTTAGTTATTTACTTATTACTTAAATGTTTACTATGACTATGGCTTATTTAATTAAGAACATACTAACTTAAACTGTGTATAAATTATTAATTGCTTAACTTATTTATTTCCTCTCCTGTCTGGGCTCCGCTCGTACTTAACCATGCTGTTTTCCCACTCCCTAATTTCTGTTTCCTTAATGGTTCCAACCTTTTGTAGAAATGTTCCCGATTCTGTCATGAAGTGAGACCTTTCATCACCTAATATGTTATGAGCAAGCGTTACGTTTCTGTGTTGGAAGTAGTCATTTCCCCTTCCATTGTCTTCTGCATGTTTCGGTCGCACAACAGTTTAAAAGGATGTTGTCTATCCGGGACAAGCCGCGTCAATGTCATGGTGGCTAACGTTTCGGTCAGCGTATTGTGGCAGAGCGTACGCTCTGAAGAAGGCCACAGTACGCTGACCGAAATGTCAGCCACCATGACATTGACGCGGCTCGTAAGCCCAGCCAACATAAACTCCGGCCGCGGAAGCCTACGCAACCAATTTAAAAGGATGTGGACCCAATCTTCCCTATCAACTCAAAGCACACAGATGCCATTACCATTCGCGTCTTTCAATCTACGTTGCATCCACCCCCGACCCTGAACCACGCGCATCCCTCTCTTGTGTCCCTTCTAAGCGTGTGAACGTAACTTTCGTAACCCCATACCAGTCTCGTGTGAGTTTGCGCCACGAGAGAACTTTTTTTGGCCGTAGCTGGCAGGATATCTTGCCTTTTGACATCCGCAAGTCTACCAGCGATTAGCCGTTCTATCTCACGTTATCTCCTATACCCCACCGTCTCCAGTGAAATTTCACCGAGACCTAATCGTTCAAATAAAAGTTGAATTTTCTACTATCAATAACGTTGCCCCTTCCCTGTAACTGCGCTGTAAAGCGTGTAAATGTATAAGCGTGTCATCCTGTTCACCTGCTAATTTAATCTAAAGTTTGTTGGGTTTTATTTCCGAATCTTTTTAAATTCCTACACTACCGACCTCTCTTAAGGCTCTGGCATTTGCTGCAAATCTAGAGATTCCGATAATTAATTAGTAGTAATCTGTTTTGAAGCTTGCTAGTCGATCTATCCTATCCACTCCCCAGATTTCCGCCTCATAATTCACAGCCGGGAGAACTAGCGATTTAAACATTGTATCGCACATCTTTATAGGCAATTTCTGTATCCTGCGTTCTGCGCAAACGATTTCTTTTAGTGCAATTCTTCCTTCGCTCTGCACCGCCACTATATGACTATTCCATCCCCCATTCAAAGAAAATTTTGCACCAAGGCATGTAAAGGTTTTGACATGATCGATGTCGTCTTATGCATAATACCATTGCTCTTTTTTTATTCCAAATGAAGCCATTCTCAAACAAAATAAACAAAATAAACAATAGCGGTGATATAGGACAACCCTATCTTACTCCTATTGTCGATTTTATTTTTCGCGTTGTACTTCCGTCACCACACCTGACTCAGAAATTTACGTCTCTGTATATTCTCTGTAACACATTTAAACTTTACGTGAGACGCCTGGATTATTTAGTTTTTTTCCATAAAGCTCTCCTATTAGTATTTCCATAAAACTTCACTAAACGTCTCTACATTTTCCTATTATTTATACCTCTCACGTCATTAATATTTGAAGAGCATTTTTACACATTGTAGAATTGTGAATCATTTGTGAAGTTCTTCACAAGATTTTATCGAATACTCAAAAGTTTTATATAAAAACGAGCTTAAAATTTCACATTACCAGAAACGCTCTAATTACCTTTTCTGACTACGAAGATTTGACTCCGAAGATTTCAACAAAAATTCTATTTAACTCTTCTATAATATTATTTAATATATTAGATTTATTATTCCGCAATTAATCGTGGCAACTGGTGGAACAATACCTTTACTTTACATTCATTAAGGTTACTAACACTACATAATAAGAAGTAATTAATAAAAAATTATAAGTAATAATTAATATTTTATAATTTAATCGCGCAGGCCCACCTCATATCACAGGCCCCGCGTCACCCCACTTCATATCACAACACTTCATAAATATTAAAAAATAGTAACAACAACAATACTACTAATAGTAACAATGATCCAAGTTACTTTATTGAAAGTATAAGTAAATTATCAGTAATCTATTGATGAAAAATATACATTACGGCTAGAAAACTAATTCATGTTTTAACTTGCTCAAACGTCAAACGTCAAAGATTGGTGCTCCTGTCTCTAACAGTTCGCTTTGAGAATGAATATTTTCCAACGCCCGTTTTCTGTATTCCAGTCTTCATTATGCGCGTGTGGCGTGATATTTGAATACCGCGTAAGGCGAAAGGAGGCGTTCCGGCTTGCTTTGCCCCGCGCCGCAGGTGTCTCCGTCGGAGCCGGCGTCGCCGCGGGACCTGCGCGGGTCGCCGCTCGACGCCCGCGGCCTGCTCTTCCCGCGCGAGCGCCACGCCCTGCAGCGCCGCCGCGCGCGCGACCTGCACGAGGAGAACGCGCGCCTCAAGGTGAGCGCACGCGAATACTGGAGCAGTGCCCTAACAAACGTGCCACGGACCGCGCGCAATCTTTCCTTCCTCTTCCTTCTATCCTCACCCCTTACACACACAGTTACATGCACTTAACTATCAGACACGTCGGGAGATCAGCGAGATGGAATTCAGCTGCGTACTGGAGGAAAATTCTCGCGACCGGCTGCTCTGATAGGTAATTTACTGTAGTTCCTCCGATCAACACCAGGTGAATGCCGGAGCAGTACTCTAACAAACGTGCCACGGACCGCGCGCAATCTTTCTTTCATTTTCTTGTCCTATCCTCACCACATACAAACACTCAGAGTTACATGTACTGCACTATCACACATGTCGGGAGATCAGTATAATCAGCTGAAAGCCTCGCGGGGCTAGGGGTGCCCCGCTCGGAGAGATACCTGAAGAGGGAAACTCCCCAGACGTGGCGTAGGGCCGAATCTCAGCATACAGCGGGGGTTCTATGCTATGAGTTCGAATTCCCTACAGATGTTTTCTAATGTGTGGTGACATGGTGTGCATTTCCGATACACCGTGTGTCACTTGTGAATCCAATTTCTTCCTCTAATTACTTTTATAACCTCGATAACTGTGTGTGAATACCGTGTACTTGGTGTGTGCGGCGCGAAGATCTATCGCAATCTAGGCACAGCGTGGACTCCCTCTCTTTGATTGGAAAACACTCAGGAACTCACGAGTTACTTTGGCCAGATAATAAGAAGGTATTATCTTGGGCAGGCTAACGACTTACATCTGTGGGATGTTTTGAGGTCCCGCTAAAAGTCAAAAGCAAGCTGCCAAAAGAGTGCTTCTGCGTAACATTTTCTACAAAATTACAAACTCTACTGATAATCGCAAAAGGAAACTAATGTTGATTTGAACAATATTTAATGCAGTAGGTACTGTATAACTCTAAAACACTTGCCTTGAGCAAGTATTGAACCTCAGCATCAATGACTTCATTGTAGAATTGGTAGGTAGGATACACGTCTCAGAAATATATTTTGCACTAACTCGATACGACCGTATAATATAAGGAGACCATATTGGGGAGGCATATTTCAAAATGGGTTGAACTAGTTTATTTAGAAAGATGTAAGTAAAGCAATTTTGGAAATGCATGTAAGACCTGTTAATGAAAGTAAGCATCTTGATTGCCTTATTATTTACTATATTGTCAAATTGCAAAGAGAAAGGGTCATTGAAGGAATAAGTAGAACCAAGAACTCTGGTAGAATATATAGGAGATTATAGAGGAGGGCTTTAATTGGTTGATATTATCCACTGATCGCTCTTGACTTTTGATAAAAGTAAATAAAGGAGTGAATACCCAGCCGGGCGAGACGTCCTTTAGCCCTCGAGAAGTGTCCAAGGGAGAAGGGAGAAGCGCTTGCCCGGCCGCGTGCTGCTGCAGTCGGAGCTGCAGCGGCGCGAGGCGGCGGTGGCGGCGCTGGCGCAGGCGGCGCTGGAGGAGCTGGAGCGGCTGCGCGCGCAGGTGGAGGAGGCGCAGTGGCCCGCCGCCCCTCTGCGCCGCCATCGCCGCACGACCCCGCCCCCTCCGGCGCCCGCCCCGGCCCAGGCGCCCCGCCACCGCCGCCGGCAAGATCGTCGAGCTGAGCAAGCGCGGTAGGGCGGTGCAAACCAATTTCAAGCCCCCTCTCTCAATACTCCAGCACATCCGCTAATCGGACTCATTTACAGCAATCTGAAAAGAGACTGAGTAAATCTTTCCTGAATTGGGAAACCCTACTATAATTGCTGACCTTGGAGTCACACCAGAAGAGGGAAGAATACACTCCAATTCTCTAAAATCTACCTAAACTAATTACTGAAACCAATCATTCACGTAGCATTTTTTCTCCTCCCATACTTCCATCCTGAAACGAAAGTGATCCATAGATATTTGGCCACAACGTATCGCCTGCTTGCTCTATCGTTAATTACCTTTCCCCGAATAGACCCAACCTTCCTTAAAAAATCATAATTTTTTCAGAAAATTACACCTACTATCTCTTCGTATATTCTGGGCAAGAACCAATTTTTTGTGTCACATCTATTACATCATGTTGATCGCACACGTTCAGGTAATTGAAACTGTTTATTGCCATTTACTTATCAATTGAAAAGTTTTTCTCTTTTTGCCATCCGCGAATAATTTTTTGAGTTCATCATGTTGCTCTAGGGGCACAGTTCTCTTAACAGTCGCACTATCACAAGGGGGGAAGTGGTCACCGCAAGAAATCATTCGAAAATAATCTTCTTTACGAAACACCTCTCCTTGAGACTGGCTTGTCAGAGTACTAAATGCGTGATTTTGAAGACAAATCCTCTTATTCCTTTTCCAACTACAAATACGGATGTGCCTTTGCTTAATCGTTCTTCTCCAAGAGCAGAAAGACACCGTCCGGCATTGGGAGACTTCAATGCCCGAGGGAAAATGCGACGGGCAGGAATTCATCACTATGCGTGCGTGAGTATTGACTCCAGACTCTTTAACTGTGCAGTTCATTAGTCCCATACGCGTAGTATAAGGTGGCCACTTGAATAATGAGAGTCGGTACCGACATAAACCCCAGTGGTCGAGGTATTGTCCCTCTAGATTTATCCACTGGTGTGACATTTTCCCAGTTGCGATAAACCCTTAGCTCCCGTCTAATCACCCGACGTTTGTGAAGTGTAATTTATGTAGGGGAAAACAGCCGAATATGGGCGAGTGCCTACCGTCGATCACACACTTATTTCTATACATAAGAGAATTTAGATCGTATAAGTTGGCTCTAATGCTGTGAAGCTTCTAATGGGATGGTTAATCAATTCCCAGAGAAGAGAAGTCATTTTAACGAGCAGGATTAGAGTTACAGTATTTTCGTAGAGTGCATTAATATGTTTGAGCTGCAGACGGTATGCCATTATGTGCAGAGAGAGTGAGTAACTTTTTTGATATACGTTACAAATATGCTCATTAGCTTCTGAATACCCGTGTTAAAACTAATGTTACACTTGAACTAGTTGTGCAGCGTTATGTTTCTTATATTTGGTCGAGTTGTCGAAATTAGATTACCAAATGTTCCCTTCTTTGGACGGGTCTCTCATAGTATGCTGGTATCAATATTTTATATTTTTTCTTTCGCATCAACAGAATGATTGGAATGGAATGTACATAAATATAAGATAATATTGAGCGCTATTTTATGCCTGTTGGAGTAGACATCAAGCAAATCTAATTCTAACTACATTGCACAAAACGTGAATGAATATTATTCTTCAGATATTTAAATCTATAAACACAAGAAAACGATGAAATTAGCATGTTTAAAAAGAAACGAACATGTAAAAAACTGTTTACGAAGTTTCATAGAGCGTCCAAGATTTCATTTATTGAGAGAAGGGGAACACATTTTAACAAATATCCCGTTATAACGCTACTAGCGCAAATGCAGGGCAAGCTATTTTAACATTAAATATCATTTGACCACCTCCTCCTCCCTGTCTAGGACGCCGTCACAGTAGCCTTTCCTCCTGTCGGTTACTCCAACCGCTGAAAGATGCTCTTTCCATTTATGTAGCACCTAGCTGAGACAGCTCAGTGTCGATTTTGAACGGGAGAAACATGGAGATTTTCGACATTATTTACGTAGGTAGGTCAAATTCAGCCGCGGTCTGGGGAATTCTAGAGGCTGCCTGCTTTGATCGGTAGTTTTCCGTGATTCCTTTAATC
>BOPP01000122.1:540151-572713 GCA_017312745.1 Gryllus bimaculatus | reverse complement strand
TTTGACACGGTTGAAATAATTTTATTTGTATCCTATCATCACATTAGTTTTCTTCTGTTCTGGAAGACATTTTTACAGCATTAACGATTTTCTAGACACTTGGGGTTTCATTAGGTTTCATCTTTCGTCTGAATCGATTAAATGCGCTCCTGCAATCCTTTTAAATCACTGTACATCCTATACAAATAATCTCGAGTTCCTCCCCTCCGCATCCTTAGGTTTTTGGAATTTGCTGTCCAGAGGTGAAGAATATTTATTTCCGTTGTACACATATATGCCGATGTAGAGAGTTCACTTTAACCGAATCATTTAGTGTGTGTTTGTAATGCACTGGATTGGAACCCTTGCCTTTGGTTCCCTATAACTGAATTTTCACTATATCCGTGTTCATTATATTCTGAGTCAAGCATAGTTGGAATTTAGATGAAATATAACTGTTTTCAACAATACCCTTTCCTTTATGTGAAGAAAGTTTCGCTTCCTCGTAATAGAAACTCAATTTTCATTTGGAAACGAGCTTCAGATTTTATTTGAAAGCAATGTAGACAAAATAACCATCCTTACAATTATCTTTCAAGTAGCAAAATAAGATCTAAGTGTTAAGACAGTTTAAAAGGTAGGTAGTTAGTAAAAGTTGAAAATTCTTATATTCCTCCCTCCACTCATATTTAAAGTTAAAATAATAGGGATATGTATTTTCAGAGCGGTAAATGGTTTGTTTGGTTATTAAAACATGTCATTATATAATAGGGAAAAGTTTTATTAAGATACTTGTTTTTTAATAGAGGAAAACCAAACGGGATACAATGGAATTATACCCTGGCAAAAATGTCATCTGTGATGCAAATGAAATATGCACCTTTCGTGAGAGAATCAAAATGCTAAAGGAAATATTATCCTCGGGATACAATAGAGATCCGTCTTATGCACGAGCACTTTTCAGCCAAAAAACATAAGCATATATATAAAAGGAGCACGTGAGCTATATGCGTATTTAAGTAGATTAATACTTACCAGGGAATGCCGCGATGTGACATGTGGAAACATCCCCACATATTTTTTCATTGAATTTACATGCCCTTTTGATACCACGATGTAAATTTTGGCTGTCTATACATACTGCCAATTACTTTAAGAATTTCAAAAGTTGTCAACATTTTCGTATTATTTTGCGTTTGCTACAGAGAACATGGAAGCCAAGCTGTGGGCGTTCTGGTGGCGAGGTTGGTGCTGTAGAGGGTTGTTTTCTCAAAGTCAAATGACATTCGGTGGGAGTAGGTCTTTCCCAGAACACTCGCTTTTCTCTTAATAAAATAATTCATTGTATTTCAGATATTTTATTTCCTTAACGATTTCTCAATGAAAGTTTGTTACTTTTTTATTATGAATATCGTCAATAAGCATAATACTTAAATATTGAAAACGTATATCATGTATCACGTTATATTGATAAGAGATTTAGGAATTGTTTTGTGAATCAAATTCACATGTCATGGCTTCATTTTGTTTTTTTGTTCGTGAAAATAACCGTTCTTTAATTTCTTCCCTTACAGGGTTTTAAGTAGTATACCTCTCACGGATCAATTATTCAATGTAATCTTACAACTTTTTAAGATGTCAGTGACTGTATATATCTAAAGCACAAGAAATAATCACAAGTGGTTTTAACTTTAAATTATATCACAAAAATTGGTCATTCATCACTTAATTGCTGATTGATTTAATTGCTGACACTACATTTTTTTCCTCTCGAGCTCCCTTAAATTGTTTAACAAGACGATCATTTATTGTCTTTTTGGAATCATGGTAAAATAAATTCATGTGGCCTTCGTTCACAAATGTTTTCCATCTATATAATTCACGCTCCGATTTCACGAAACGGAATTTCTTTTGCACAGTTTGCAAACTGAAACATTTCTTCCCTTCAACATTCAGCCAATATTGCACAGCCTTTTCTCCGCCACAGAGGGGAACAGTACTGACGGACTTTATTTTTAAGATTTGTCTTGTATTCCGTATCACTGCACTCGGACTCTTCTGTTTCAGTAAGACCACTTGACTATTCTTTTGCACATTCTTCATCTCACTTTCCAGAATATCCGAAGTTTCATACATTTCCAAACTAATATGCCCATTATGAGAATGAGCGTCAGAGAACCCAATTGCCTGATCGCACATGACGAAATCGTCCACGGTATTATCAGGAGAAGGCAGAACACAGTGCTCTTCATATATGCTTATTGCAAGCCGTTAAACATTTACAGGGTTCCACATAGCAGCTAGAAAAAATACCAGTGGCTTCATAACTATAGTTTTCCATCTAAAAAATATAATATCAAGACCACTAACAAAGGTTATAGCCTATGTGTCGATAAATCAATTTTCTCATTCTAAAATTCCGAAAGAGTTACAACTATACCGCACTTTTCCAATTTGCACCTACCTTTCGCGTTTGATTACATACAACTGACGTGTTTCGCATTAGACGCAGACAAGAGCTCTCACATTCGTGAGGAAAGAGCTCAAGGGGAGGTAGCTCATGTTGAATGGAATATGAGGGGTTGCGGCAAGGTTTATCACGACGAAATGTATTTCTTACAAAAAGGAACAACAGATAAAACTAAAATTTGTAAAAACGTGTTTTAGTAGTTTAGACTATGTGTAGTTAATATTACTCGTAGTGTTATTAGTTTTATTATAATATGCTAGGAGGGGCAGATGCCTCCCCTCCTGCCCCTCGCAGGAAACGACCTTGGAAGCAGAGTCTGCAGCTTGCGGCGAGCAGTGGTGTTGAATCACAAGCGAGCGCGTTGGGTAAAACCGCTTTGCAGAGTTGGCCATTTTTGCATCGGTGAAAGCATAGGGCTAATTTGCAAACCCATGAAGTTTTTTAATTGACTTGCAGTGTGTATCGACACTCAAAAGTTCGATCGTGACATTAATACGGCATGTGCTTCCGATGAAACAAAGGCGTTGGACATGTTTCGACATGTCACATCACGGCATTCCCTTGTTAGTTGGTAGTTACAAGATAGAAATGAATTAATATAAGCTGTATATGCATTTGGGTTGTAAAATGCGTTGTGAATTTTGTGTCTGGTGAACTCAAGAATGTTGTATGTAAATCGGAGAAATCGACGGTCACAGCTTAGCCAACGACTTGGCAAAGCGAGCCAAGCGCGAGTGATGCGCGAGCTGTTAAAATTGGCGAATTTTTGTCGAAGCTCAGTTATCCCAACTAATTTTCCACAAGCAACTTCTTGAACCACCTCCCAGTTTGCGGAATGGACACGTGTTCCATCTATCCGTTTTCTCTAGATGTTTGTTAAAATTATCGCGCCGTTTGCAGTAGCTGCTGGAAGGGGTTGAATTAGGAGGGGCGGCATGTGTGTCATTTTTTTCTCTTCCAAATTTTTATTGAACACAGCACGTCGCTGATTTTCAAAGAACGATATTTGTATGCTTTCCTCAGACAAATTTTACATTGATTATTGATAAACAATTGTGCTCAGAAAAATGAAGATTTGTTATTAAATTTTGGCCCCAACAAAACACATAATTACATAATTACATTGAAGAATCATAATGTCAATAAACATGATAAAAAATGTAAAATTGTAAACTGTCTGGTCTGTGATTCTGCATCTGTACTATGAAATTGTTAACTGTACCATGTATTATCTAATGGCACAAAATGCGATGTTTTACTACTACTACTACAACTCTATTATGTAATTGTTAACTGTATTTAAGGTCGCTAATGACTCTGCCGTCGATGCGACAAAAAACACGCAATGAAAACAAATGAAAGGGTCGATATTCTGAACTCGGTCAATAGATTTGCCTAAGGAAACATACGGAAAATAAGCTGCCGCCACGCAACTCCCAGTATTCTCACCCTCTCGCATGAATCCATTTCCCAGCATGCACCAGTTACGAACGGCGAATTGATCAGATATCTAATCTGTGGACAGAATCCGCAGATCAGACATGGCCCATTCGAAACATTATCGATCATTCGCTTACCCGGACGTATGAAATTACCGCTTTTATGTGAATCTAATGCGCACCTTTTTTAACCAAATGTAACACTCAAAATCGGGATGCGCATTAGATTGGAGTGCAAATCCGTTCCGTAGAATGCTAGTAAATTCATTAAAGATTTTCTTTTATTACGTTATAATGGATAGCTGGAGTTTTCAAATTCAACTTTATTTCATTTATCATTGGCCTATTATCGAGGGGGTTTAGTTACGATATAGTAAACAAGCAGAGAAGATCGTCTGGTAATAAATTGGTACATTACATAAATTTAAATAACATGTCATACCTATTAGCCTATCAGCGCATTGATGCGCATTACATGTGATACACACTTTTTTCCTAATTTTAAGTTTTATGTGATATGTCAAAAACTGTCCTAATCCTTCTTTTCAATGAAAGTACATGCCTTGTTGATCTCACGATTACAATTTTGGGTGCCGATACACATTACAAGTCAATTAAAAACATCCCGAATTTGCAAATTGGACCTACGCTTTCACAGATGTAAAAATCCAACCGTGCAAAGCAGGAGTTACCCAGCGCTCTCGTTTGTTATTCAGCACATCCACTCGCCGCAAGCGGCGGACTCTGCATCCAAGGTCGTTTCCTGCGAGGGGCAGGCGGGGTGGCATCTGCCCCTCCTATCAGATAAAATAATAAAATTAATAATATCAATAATAGTAATACCTATTTATAGTCTAAAGTACTAATACAAATTTTTCTGAATTTTAGTTTTATCTGTTGTTCATTTTTGTAAGACATACATTTCGGCGTGATAAACCTTGCCGAAACCGCTCCTCTTCCATCTATCATAAGCTACCTCCCATGGAGCTCTTTCCTCACGAATTTAAGAGCTCTTGTCTGCGACTATTGCGAAACAGGTCAGTTGTGTAATCACACGAGAAAGGTCGGTTTAAACTGAAAAAATGCGGTAAGTCTTTAAGTCGGAATTTTCGAAAGAGAAAATAGATTTATTGACACAAACAGGTATGTTCTTATAAAGAATACTAGTGGTCTTGAGAATAGATTTCTTAGATGGAAAAGTATAGTCATTAGGTAAGTCATTGGTACTTTTTATGGGACACAGTAAATACAGTGAAACACAGTGAATATTTGGCGGCTTCCAATTAGCATACGAAGAGCGCTGTGTTCTGCCTTCACCTGATAATAGTGTGGTAGATTTTGTCATGTGAGACTTGATAATTAGGTTCTTTAACGCCCATTCTAATCATGGAGTTATTAGTTTAGAAATGTATGAAACTCTGGATATTCAGGAACGTGAGACTGAAGAATGTGCAAAATATGAGTCAACTGTTCATACTGAAACAAGAGTCTGAGTGCAGTGATGCGGATTACATGCCAAGTCCTAAAAAGAGGTCCGAGAGTACTGTTCCCCTCTGGGACAGAGAAAAGGCTGTGCAATATTGGCTGAATGCTGAGGGGAAGAAACGTTTGAGTTTGCAAACTGTGCAAAAGAAATTCTGTTTCGGGAAATCGGAGCGTGAATTACATCGGTGAAAAAAAAAATGCGAGAATTGGCACTGCAAATTGCCGATGAAATGAAAATAAAAGATTTTAAAACTTGCTCAACCTGTATAAGTCGTTTCAAAGCATCAAATAAAATTACTAGTCGGAAGATTACAAAATTTATATCCAGAAAGCAGACAGAGCAGAAAGAAATGAATGACACTGTAAAGTGAGTTTTTGGCCAATATGAAGGAAAAACTACACGGTTTTCCTGAAACAACTGTATACAATGCGGATCAGTCAGGTTTTGTGAAGGAAATGCGTGCGAAACGCACATTGTCCCACAGATGATAAAAGCACACAGACGCGGAATCAATGGCACAATCAATTGGCTCTCTTTCTCATTCCTTTACAATCGACATGTGATACGTGTGAATAGAGATATTTTCCCATCTCTTTATATTTCCTTGCAAGAACAACAAGGACAGCTAGGGCCTCAAGTAAAAACAATAATGTTTACAGCCATAAATTTAACTCGATTATTCAAAATCAGGAAAAATTGGGAAAAAAATAATGTACAATTTTTCATTCGCAATGCATTTTTACGCCATTGCGAAGACAACTCTCTAATTTGGTAGATTCGTGGTCTGGCCATAACAACGCTTTTGAATTCGAGTAGCTGACAGAGATAAGTGTTGAAGGTGTCAGAATTCCTCCTGGACAACGAATTACATTCAGCCATTAGACAAGCATTCTTTTATCCGGTGGGAGGATTATTTTCGTCAGGAAAATATATGATATTTATTCAGATCGAAGTATTTCTGCGAGATAATGTCCTTAAGCTTCAGTCTTTTCTTTATTGCAAGTTTTCGTCTCCTAGGTTTAGAAATTTAATAAAATATTCATGGTAAGCCGCACAATATTCAGAGCAGCGACCAAGATCATTTCTTACTCCCGCGGAGTTCTGTTAGATATTACAAATCGCGATTGTGAAAAACAATTATGCCAGAAATATTCGTTTTGTTATATGAGCATGGTGTACAAAACATTTGTGTTTTCAACACTATAAATCGTTCTCATTTTTGTGATAATTACCTAGAATAAAAACATTTTGCACATTTTTTTTGTTTCTTGAACTAATTGTTTGTCACAGCAAAGAAAATGTGAAAATTGTACAGTTTATGTGTCTTGTGAAATGAACTGTTTTTGAATTGAACACAAGTGCAACATTTAAGTTATTTTTGACAAACTACTCTTGCTAAAAGAAATTATGAGTGAAGCAGTATTAAATTCAATATATAGCTTTCCAATTTATTTTCAAGCGTAAAGAATATTTTAAAACACAAAATTAGTTGCGTTTCAATTCAAAATAAGAATTAATCTAATCTATGTAAAGTTGGCTTAAGAATGTAAATTATTCTTCTATCAACAGTATATGCTTTGTAGTTTCTTGAATATGTTATTTTATCATAAACAACTCATTATTTGTAGCACATAAAAAATAACGTGTTATATTTTGCGTGGTTTTCGAAGATAAGATATAACATTCCTTGATGCCAATCAGCAATTAATGAATGTCCAATTTCCTTCGTCATATAATATAAAATTAAAACCAGTTGTGATTATTTCGTGTGTTTTAGATATCTACGGTCACTGACATCTTAAAAATGGCCATCATTATGAATTACATTGAACAATATTTCATTCCCGTGAGATATGTACTATTTAAAACATTCTAAAGGGAGAAATTAAAGAACGGTAATTTTTGCCAACAAAGAACCAAAATGAAACCATGACATGTAAATTTGATTCATAAAAATCTCTTAAATCTCTTCTTCTACGTAATTTAAATATGAAATGATACAGTAGTTATGATATACGTTTTTACTGTTTAATACTTATGCATATTGACGATATTCATGATATTTAAAAAGTAACATACTTTCATTGAGAAATTGTTAAGGAAATAAAATATATCAAATAAAATGGAATTTTCTATAAGAAAAGCATTAAGTGTCCTGATAATGACTTGCTCCCACCGAATGTCAATTGACCTTGTAGAAACGCCTCAGCACCCGCGAGCTCGTCACTTCGTTTGCGAGGGCGGCCTAAGTTCTCTTTAGAAACTAGTACGAAAATATGTGAAAATGGGGACATTTTTAAAGCAATTGGTACTATGTATCGGCAGGCAAAATTTAAATCATAAAAATAAAACTGCATGTACATTCAATAAAAAACAAATGAGGGCATGTTTCGACATGTCACACCGTGCACAATTCCCTTGTTGGATTCGATAGCGCCAGTAGATTCGTGTAAAAACACAGTATGTTCGTTCTCAAAACAAGCGGTGCCATACTTCGATTTTTCTATGGTGGTCGATGTCATTAGGTTAATGTTACACCTCCTATCTTATAAAATGACTATTTTTAACTAATTCGCGTACGTTCTTCTGAACTGGGCTTGTGGCATCAGAAATGTTCCTTCCACTGTTGAGGTGTACCAACGACCTAATGTCATCGGCTACTGCCGGAAAATCGAAGTAAAGTTATGCACATAAATAATAATAATAATATTACAATTAATTACAATTACAATTCACTTACAATTCTTCTACTTACTTGCACTTACAATTCAAAAAGAACTTACAATATAAAAACAATTTACAATACAATCCTTTTGAGTATATACACCCAATATATAAATATGCACAGACCTGTATACACCTATAGCATATATATGAATTGAATTGAATAAATGCCTTATTTTACGTGGCGAGACTCAGGCCATGAGGCCTGCTCTTCCGTCTGGACACGCAAATTTCGCTACGCTCCTTTCACCAACTAGCAGAGAAAGGAGGTATTTCTTGGGCGAGAAACAGGCGATTTTGAATTTAGCTCAGAGACGTCATTTAGGCTTGAGGATCTTTTACAAGAATATCTACTAACATGGGACAGCCGGCTTTACTTCCCCTTCGAAGGAAGACGTACGAAGGATTTTTTCGCCCTTAAAAATCCACGGCTTCGATCGGGTTCGAAGCTTCGATCGGTACGAAGCCCCCGTTGTTGCTTGGCCCGTGGCAGGAGGCGGCGCGCCGGCAAGAGGCGGAGCGCGAGGAGCTGCGCGCCGGGGCGGAGACGGCGGCGGCGGCGGTGGCGCAGCTCAAGGCGGCCGTGGCGCAGCTGGAGGAGCGCATCCAAGACCACCTGCCGCGGGGCGGGGACGGCGACGGCAGCGCGCCCTCGGCCTTCAGCCGCCCCAGCAGCGCGGCCTCGGCGCCCGACGACGACGGCGACGGCGACGACGACGGGCCGCAGGAGGCGCACATGCAGGCGAGTGGGGCGCCCGGGCCGGGCACAGAGGCGAATGCGGATGCGGCATCGATGTCGTTTTTTTTAAAAAACATCGATGTTTCTGTAAAACCAGCGATATGTTGAAACCGATGGTTTTTGAACATCGAGTTTTGTGCCCCATGTTTTGTTCATGGATGCAAAATTGTTCTAGTCACAATTTTGTAAAAAGGGAAAATATGAAATAATAACTTACGAACTTTGTACTACATTCATCCCTCGCCGGAGATGACCCTAATGCTCTAGTTTTTCCTTTGTTTTTCCTCATATTCTTTACATGGAGACCTTAATAACTTAATTTTGAGTTCAATTATAATTATAAATTCATGTACACATTGATGTTTAAAAACATCGATTGGTTTTGGTCGAAGTATTATTAACATCGATGTTTGTTAACATCGATGTTTTGTTGTCGATGTCGCATCACTAGCATGCAAGGCTAGCAATGCGGGCGGGCCTGGGTAAAAGAGGGCATATTTTTAGAGGATATTTTTATTATTTAAGGTACTAACTCTACTTTATTTATTGTTCTTGCTACACACTTTTAAAAAGGGGGCCCGGATATTATCTTTATGTCTGTTCATGTCTTAAAGAAATTTTGTGTAATTCGTTTCTTCCTTGAAGGCAACTCCATTAATGTGGTGAAATTCTGTTTCAAAAAGGAGCACCTTTGTTGAAAATTGTGCAGTTTGTAGTATTCCTGTATCCAATTCTTTTGTGGAGGGAATCTTTAACGTCATGGGAAATGTATGGACTGGCGAAAGAAATCGTCACGCCGCACGTCATTTTGTAAAAAAATGTGGCCAAAAGTCGAAAAAAAATGTTAACGTATGAGGAAACTGACACCGTTTCCTAGAAGATAAGTCATTAGAAATTAATCTGTTAGTCTCAGACTAGTATCTTTGTTGTAGCAACAGCCTAAAGTGAGTCATGTGCGCTGCAAGCATTCGCTATCAGCAGTGTCGTACAAAAGGATTCGTCATTCGCTTTGTGAGTGCATTCAAAGTGCATGCGAACTAACCCACATTTAATAATTGTATTGTATGCTTATATTAAGTACCTCTCGTCAAAATATGTTAACTTCCATAAGTACACATATAAACTGACTTTAAATAAATTCTAGCAAAGATATAATTTTGGCCAGCTTTTCATACACAATACCCCTAAGTGCGCCGTTAATACAAGTAGTGTAAAAAGTTAATTGTGCGTTTTATCAACATAAACTATAGTTGCACTGAATTCAAAGATGCCATCTCAAGCAATAAACCGTTTTTAAAGCAGTTGTATCGAATGCTAAATATGTATTAAAAAAAGTATATTGTCAATTTTTTTCATTTTCAGTAATTATATGTGTTAATAAGAAATTAAAAATTGTCCGGTATTTATTTGGAACACATATTTAAAACACAAGGGGGTTTTGCTTAGAGAGAAATTTGTGTTTTCTACTCAACCACATTTGTGATTCTTGCTTCAAATGATAGGCATTGTGCCCTAGTGTATCTTGTTATTATTCATTAGTTTTATATTATAAACACTAAATGTTAATTAAGTCAAAATTAATTGAACGAACGCTCATCTGCGGTGCACAAATATTCTGCTATTATATATTTTATTTTTGTCAAAAATACAAAAAAACACGACATATGGGAGGAAAATATAATCTGCGCACGATCTTATGAATCTCTAAAATACTTTCCCCTCTTTTACTGCACTGTGCAACTTAACTTAGAACCACCGTCATACCTTCTAAACGGCAGATGACTTCGAAATGCAGTGTTCGTCCAAAGATACTGAATTATGGGGGCAAGTAATAGATTGCAGAGATATTGTTAGTAATATTTTTAGTTTTATAGAATTGAATAATGTTTTATATTTTTAAATAAAATTACTGATTGGTTTCACCTGCAATGGATAATCAAAAAAGAAATGTAATTGAACTTATATATCTTTGTTGATCATTTAAAGTTAATTTCGAGTTGAAATATATTTCGAGACATGATATTAGCCCACGGTCCAACGAAATTTTCTTTTACGCGTAGCAGCCCTTTCACCAATCGCCTTCAGGGCAAGTGACCTTCGTGACGCCGATACTTTAGACCCAGAGGGGAGGCAACGCGTTCGAGTTCGTTTTAGCTTAGTTTCATGACCTTCGTCATCGTAGTTGTTTTGTTTGTCTTTCATCCCATGATGTGTCTTCATCTGCAAGCTTCAGATGAATATCCCAAATATTTTTTCAGGTTAGTAATAAACTAAAATATTTTTATGTTGATTACATTTCATACCATTTCGTATGTAGTATTCAAGCATTAATATTTGTGGAATATTCCATTGCTAGCGAACAGTTGACGATAAAATGAAACTGATAGCATATTATGAATCAAAAGTACATCATAACAAGTCAAGTTTTGTGATGAGATCAGTGATTTCATTATATTAGATTTAATATCGGGATTTAACATAATACTATTTGATACACTAGAGGTATTCTTCTTTAATACTCACATGAACTACATTGTTCACTTCCATGAATTGCTACTGTACTCAATGCTTTCATTGAGTCCGAGCCTCGGAACTCTGATTACTGATTCACAAATATTTTGTTAGTCGTTAATTTTATTCAAATCTACAGATCAGATGAAATCAATTACTTATCTCCAGTGGAATTTGAAAGTCTTGTACAGGTTATTAACCGCCAAACGAAATTTACTGCATAGGCGGCAGAATATTTAAACTTTCAAGAATTTCGTGCCATGATTTATTTTTACTCATTTCGAATATATCACTGCAAAATTGATGTCCTACTAATGGGCTTGTCTAATGGCGATTTTCTTGTTTTATGTTAAAAATATTATCACTTGTGTTTTATAATGAAGTTAGAGATAATTACATTGCGACATTATTTGTCATTATTAGTGCTGAAACATACAGATATTCTAAATATATTTAATCGTATTTTAACTATTGCTAATTGTTTAAAAAAATATCGCAAAAGTTAGTTCATTAAGTTTTCATTTTATAATATTTATGTATGTACATTCTATTAATTTTTATTATATTCATATAATACTAATTTGTACACGTTTTCATTTACATTTTAATGCTCGTTTCTTGAGAGAATTTGAATGCTGGCGCTTTTCCTTCGTTGAGTTAATTTCAGTTGCAGCGAGATGGCGCTGCGATCATCCAGTAACTCGTTTGTTTTCATGTTGTGATGTGAAGGTAGTGCTCACTTCCGGTCCAGCCGCGATTTCTGTGTGTACCACGAAGTTGATAAGGAAGAAACCTAGTGGAGAACCCCAAATCAAAATACATTTCAGTGTAGTGAAGTGTGTATGTTACGAAAAGTTCACCACATTTATTCACCAACTGTGTCAGGAATTATTTCACTGTCTGTGGATTGTATAAAATCATCTCGTTATTCATCAGTTTTCTCGCCTTCTCTCTACAGATTTACTGGTAAGTACAGTTGATGTGATTACTTGTTAGTTTAAGAACTGGTGTCATAAGCTTTGCGAATCATGCAGCATTTTATCTCTGATTAGTTTGTCCAAAAAAGAAATTCTATTTAAACTGCAGATGTGTTTATATTCAGGTCATGTGGGGTTACATTATACACATGTATCAAGTGAATGTTGTTATTGAATTGCATTTTACGTCGAAATGTCTTGAGTGAAGTATGTCACCACCTTTCAAATGTCCAGTAATAAGACGTACATAAGCCAACATTCTGTCGAATTCTAAAATATGGAAACTTAGTACAACATTACTAGGTTGCATAACTGTTAATCGTGAGGGACGTCACTTCCATTTGAGAAGAATTGCTGTATTTAATGTACTTCTTATGTTTCATACTCCTATCTAAAATTGAAAAATTACATGACAGGTATTCTGTATTCGTCAAAGTAAATACTTCCCATTTTGACTGAAGTCTAGTATACGGTACAACTTAAGGAAGTCGTTTAAACCGGCAGTTCGCGCCGCTCCGGCGACGGGAAATTCACGTTGGAGGGGACGAAGGGTGTTATGAGGGGAACCTTTCGGTGGGGAGGGGGCAGCAAAAAGCATAACTATATATATATATAAAGCTAAGCGTGGGCGGTTTCGCCGGCGCCAGTTTAAATAAATTGTTAAAAAATACACTTCTGCAATAATTTTAATGGTTTGTAATTGGTCACACACGTGACGTCAAAAGTTAGGGGTGGGGAAATTTCACCCTAATATCTTGGCGAAACTTCAATACGAAATTGTGTGTGGTGGCACGTAAATCGTGTTTTTGTCTACATAATTTTGTGTTGGGTAGCTGTCGTACAGTTAAGTTTCTTTCGTTCTTCAGATTCTTTGCGATTTGTGTTTTTAAATGTCGAGTGTCTATGCTACGATGGTGAGAATAATTGTTGGTTGTTTTACGCGTTGCAGCAAAGGGGGTGTTTGGCTGACATTGAACGGGCGCAAAAACGTGGTTTGATTGCTGCAATATTTAATTGTGTTTTGTGTAAGTGTCCTATGAGGTTGTGCAAGCTAATATTGTGTGATGGTTTCGAGTGAAAGTGTGGCAAGAAAGGGGCCACTTGTCATGTGCATAAGTGTTCTGTGCGGAAGGGGCCATGGTTTGCGGGAAGCAAGTTGAGTATAATTCAGGTATTAGTAATGCCCTATCTTTGGGTTATAATATCGTCAGTCACATCGCCGTAAACATCGCCTATCGGTAAGTTTCATCCATTTCAGTCAGAGCGCTTAGCGTAATTTGAGGGAGGGTTAGAGGATACCCTTCCCCCTCCTACCCCTTCCCTCCTCGTCGCCACGCTTCTCTAAGGGAGTGCCGTGTACCCTACTTTAACCCCCATTTGATCCCAAAGAGTAAAAGTGCTTGTCAAACTAGACGATCATAATAGTTCATCTTGGAAGTCTAGTTTGTTGAATAAGTAACTGGGTGTAAAAATTCCTTCCGTAAGTGGAAATACAATTTTCTTGAAATTTTAAAATTTTCTAAAAAATGTCAAAAAAGTAATTTTATGGGTATCGCAATTTTCGCAGTTGAATTAGATTTATCAAACAGGAGGATGGATAAATAACTTTTACCTACGGAGTTTCATTTATTTCAGTGGGAGCATTTGACATTGTCCCCAGCGGCTTCTCGAAAGAGATAATTCCGTTTATGCAACCAAGCGCTCTAGAAATTGAAATGCTTTCAAACTCATTTTGAATTATGTGACGTGTGCACATTTAATGAAATATTAAATGTTAAATGGTTTTAAACATTTAAAGGTTTTGTTTAGAACCAGAAATGCTGCAGAAGAAAGCTACACAAAAAGATTGCCAAAAATGTAACACGAAAACTGCAAAAAAACAACAACAAATAAAATACTTTATCACACCACAATACAATAAAGTATTTTAGCAAAACGTATCTGTTATTTTTATGTACTAAGGATAATTTGGTTATAAGTGAAAATTAGTGAGCATTTAAAGTGGTATCTACTGCACCAAACAATTGCAGTGAATTGAACACTTCAATAAGTTGGGGATCAACTAAAGAACATTGGTAAACTCTTCATTATTGCTTTTTCATTTCAAGCTCATTTACATATACGACTTTTCTGCTTCTTATGGTATTATAGCCAACCTAGTCTGTTGTGGACCGTTTGTCCTTCAATACTTCTTCGTAATACTATCTCTTTATAATAAAAAACCGTAAACAAGAAATACCATTTTTCGGAGTATGGTCATACGCCATCTTTATGTACATTTTATTTGCTTTTCATGTGTTACCGGACTGCGGACGCCGCCCGTTAAGAGTGGCTTTCAGTTCCTCGGTTTGGTAGCGTCTGTATGTTATTTAAATAAATAATTATTTGTTTCACATTAAGAGATGACTTTTATTGAAATTTTTATGGAAGTATATTATTAATACTTTTTTTAAAATATGTGCATTTTTCGAAAGTGTATTGCCTGAATATGAATTTTTGTAGTTTCCCAGATCCATGCGTCTTAGGGTTAAATCGATATTATAACTACCCTCTTGCATAGGTTATTTTTTTAAATAAGGTTCATTTATGAATGAGACTGAGATTGACGCGCGATTGCCGTAGAGTGCATGAGTTTCTCATTCCAACATACTTTCCCCTCGTTTTGACGCCTTTTCTAGCCGTAAGGTATGTCTGTGAGCCGAACTGAAGATCTTTAAAATGTTAAAGGAATGTATGTCGTCCACCGATGTTGCCATGTTTCTGCACAAACACGGAGGCTAATTAGATCTTTGGATGGAAACAAACTGAATCAAACCCCTTACAGTCCGGACCTTGCACCTACTGTCTATCACATGCTTCGATGATTAAATGATATCCTTGGTAGTCAACGGTTGAGTGACAACGAAGAAATGAGATTGCAGTCAGGGATTAGGCTTCTTTAGAAGCGGCAGATTTCATTGATGTTACAATTTTAAAAATTTTTAAACAGTGTCACAAATGTCTAAACAAAAATGAAAATTATGTGGAAGATATGAAGATGAAACTATATATAGAATAATGAAAAAATATACTTAATGATATACAAGATGTCGGGGGAGGAAATTTAGAAACTAGGAAAATAAGCTCGAAAAGCAATTTTTTGTCATATTTAGTATACTAAACTACTTGGATATTCTGCGGCTGATCATCAATAAGCACTCCAAAGTTGATTTGAAAAAAATGCTTTTTATGCACAATTTATTTTAACTTTATTTTCGACTTTTCTCCCGGACATCCTGCATACGGTATTTTCCTTCTTATTAAGAAACGGACCTCGTTTAAAAACACCCCTCACTAAACTAATGAGACTAAACGAATGAGCTGTGGCGAGGGATGTGCCGGGGTGCGCGGGCAGCGCCGCTGGCGGCGGCGGGAGGTGGAGTGCGCGCGGCTGCTGGAGCTGGCGTCGCTGCACTGCGACGCGCGTCGGCGCACGGGCAGGCGGCGGCGCGCGCCGAGGACGAGCTTGCGGCGCGAGCGGCGGCGCGCGGCGGCGCTGGACGCGCGCAGGGGGCGCCTGGAGGTGGAGCGCGCCGCCCCGCCCCCGGCAACCAGCGCAGGTACTTCGACGCGAGCGCACTTTACACGTGTCACTGCCGCGGCGGTAGCAAAGCGTTGGTTGAAATGGAGGGTCTTCCCACGGGCTTGCGCTTCTGTTGCGTTCGGCGGCGGTCCCTCGCCATGAGCAACGCGGGAGAGCGCGGCTTTAAATGGGTCTTCCCACTGCTCGCGCCGCCGGTCGCGTCGTTTTACGCGCTGCGGTGCCTTTGTTCGTCGTAAGCGAAGGGTCGGCGAAATATACCCCTGCGGAACCCCCTCCTTTCACGACGAGCGAAGGTGGAGCGTGAGAAGTGCCCTGCCGCTTATCGGAAGCGGGCGGCAGTATTCCACATTCGGAAGGGGCCCTTAGGGCGGTTCTATACATTCGGCATTCGCTGAGCAGCGAGCTACTGCTCATCCATTCCCCAGCATGTCTTGGGCGAATGTTCGCTTCCTTTGATCTGTGTGAAAGACCGATACGCGGGGACTAGGGTGAGCACCGAATATTCGTCGCGCGACAAATAGCAAGCAACTCGTTCACACGACTATGGATTCGGCGAGCGGTCGCTCGCTTCTCGCCGAATACCGCAAGTGTTGACCCGCCTTTAGGCTGCCTTCACTCGGTGGCCTTACCGAAAAGCGCGAGATCCCTTCATACGCGACCACCTGCGACCGCCACTGACCGCGAAAGAGGACGGTTTCGTGAGTCATACCGCTGTGGGCTCCGACGGTCGAAAAGCAGCGAGCAGATATAGGTCGGACCACTGTCGCGTCTGACGTGAACGCTGTCATTTAGAACTGTGTTCTGTTGGCGGTGGCACGGATGCGTGTCTGCGCTGATGGTGTCGCCATGAAGCGCCCTAGCAGCGCGACTACGCCGCACGTGTGAATACCTCCATTTAAACCAATGCTAAGCCGGCGCCGCTCGGAAGCGTTGCTGTGTGGCGCCGTGTGAAAGGGCCCTTAGAGAGCAACCGCTGCAACTTATACTCTTCGCTCCTGATAGCTCACCCAGGGGCAGGGCAGATTTCATTAATTGAGGAGAAATAATTACACTTGAGGGCAAGAATATGATTTTAGAGGGTTTGCTGGCTAGAGAATATGATTTTAGTAACTTTGCACAAATTGGTGGTTCTTAGCATACACACTATCGCACAGTTGGAACTCTTCTGACAACTGGTCATAAAATGACAGAAACAGCAGCGCCCAGGAATGCGCGACTGGGGACTTGCAGCTACTCGGCGACGCTTCCGTGGAGCGGTGGGTGCCTTCACACTTTACCAACAGCCGGCGCCGCTGAGCGGGAGGACGCAAAGTATTCATGAAGCATCGCTATGGGCGACGGTTTGCCTCATGGCAGTCAACATGTTAACAGTTGAGCTCAGACGCAGCCGAGTGGCCTAGTGTGAAGTCTGCCATTTAGAACTGTGCTGCTGATGGTGGTGCGAAAACGCGTTTGTGTTGTTAATAGCGGGAGTGCGGTACTGAGCATCGTAGTAGCGCCACTGCATCGCTGTTGCGAATACTTCGTACGCGTTTGGGCGAGGGCATGCCAAAAGCCCACTTGAGCAGCCTTGGCGTAAGAATTCATCACGATAAAAACGTCACGGGATAAACATTAACTTTCGACATAAGCTTGGACGAGACCATTCACAATTACTGTAAACGTAAATTTCAGCACAGAAACTCAAGAATAGCGAATACTGGACATAGATATTCTAGACTAATAGCATTAAGCAAAGTAAATGCTATTATGTTGGATGATAATTAATTCGTGTATACACGTTTATGATAAGTAAGTGTACGACGTTATTATGAGCAATTTTGATTATGAATGAAAATGAATGCCATGTTAAACTGCAAAATTTTCGGTCCAAGAATTGACTTCATGTTACGAACGAAAACACGATGTTATTTTGATCAACCTGCGATGCACGGTATCGTTTGTTGTCAGAGGACGTTAACTTGAACGTGAGAGGTGGTAGCGCTTAGCTTGCAAAGTTTTGCGTTTACGTTGAAGTTCCATGGTGAACGGACCTTAGACCCCTGTATGTTGTATTTGTGTAACTCCTATCACTAGGTTCCAAGATACATATCCTGGTCGATAATAGTTGAATTTCCGGTAGACAAAGCACGTTTGTGGCAGGTTTTCTCTTAGTTTCCGCCTTTCCTTTGCCTCTCATTTCAGGATTGCTCATCATCACTCAAACCGATCCGATCCATTATCATCCAAACGATTTTAACTCAGATATGCCCATAGATTATAAAAAATGTGTGGAGTCTGGCTTTCAAAATTTGAAGTGTGAAGGTTATTCGCTGCAGATTTACATAGGGAAAAAAGATTTCTTTTTATTATTTTTTCGTAATCTGTGAAAGAAATGGGAATAGCCTTAGCAATATTGTATTTTTACATGCTGGTCCAATACAGGAGCTGACAGTCATCAACAAAGTCCCCACTCCGTGTTCGCCACCGCTTCCTTGGCTGGGTCAGTTCCCTTCCGTGAGGAAAGTCACTTATTATCGGCATTTTGCCTCTGGAGACTTGTTGCTTTCGGCATCTTCGATGCCTTGCATCTTCGACGGAGCGCTGCGCAAATACTGTTAAGTTTTCCCGGTGACTGGTTCTTGAAACGCGCATGATTACTGGGACGATTTCTATTGTTGCACAGAGGATGGGAACGGGAGAGTGAATTGTGATAAAAATTGACCTTCATCTGCGTACATTTTCTACTGGCAATGAAGAAAAAACTCTCATCCGTTGTGCGAATGTTCGTCTGGTGGTTAACCAGTGATTAAATGTGAATTCCATTGTCAAAGCCTTGCTCAAAAAAACCGTTCATAAATGTGAGTATAATACTACTCTATAAAACATTCAAATTATTGTAAATTGTGCGGTGTTGATCATTGTTCGGCCTCCGATTAGTCGTCATCCGAAAATTGTGTTTCCAATAAGTTTATCTTTGAACATCGTTCGTTGTCTAGACAAAAATGTTTCTAGAAGTTGACAGATGTCATGACAGTTGGAACGGAGCGATTCTTTAGCAAATAACCAATCTCATTAGTCTGAGAGCGCGTGCGGCAGGGCGGCGCGGGTGCGGCCGGCGCAGCAGCCGGTGCCGGGCGACTTCCTGACGCGCCTGGAGCTGCTGGAGGAGGAGAACGAGGCCCTGCGCAGCAGCCTGGAGCGCGTGCGCCTGGAGCTGGAGGACGATCTGCGCGCCATGGCGGAGGAGCTGCGCCGGCGCGGCATGACCAAGAGCCCCTCGCACTGCGCAGGCGCCGACCCCGCCGCCTCCTCTGCGGCCGTGCACTGAACGACCGCCATTTTGTTCACGGCTTAAAACGGCCATCTTGTCCGTGGCCCTCTTCTTCCTCATAACGACCGTGTGCGAAGAATATCGAATTATATACAATCACGATGCTTGAAAACGGATTGATGAATTTGTCGACGTTTCCATTTCATTTCTACTTATTATTTTATTCATCTTCATAAGCGTGCTTAAGAACAATATATTGCTGCAATGACTTTAAAATGATGATGAATTCACATGTTTGATATCATTAAATCTTAATAAAAACGTACAAGTCGTAAAGGGAATAATGGGGACGTACAGAGAATATTAGCAACGAAATTATTTTCTGGAAAGTTCTTTCAACTTCCAATTGATTTTTGTTGCGATGTTTATTTTTCCATTTAAGTTCTTTCTGTATTAAATAGATTATTTTTATTAATTTCATAAAATGTTAACAAATACTGTTTATTCTTTGCGTATAAATGTAACTATAATTTTTAACTTGTTATTCTACTTTACTTTTGCAATAAATAATGAAATAATTTTCTCTGCCTATACAAAATTGTGTTGAGTTCTTAGTTTGATCTATATTTAACCAATTTGCAAATTAGATAATTGCTATTTCCTACAATCACTTATGCAAATAATCTTACTGTTTGGCCGCCTGAGCGGAGCCATGGTGCGGACGCCCGGTCGCGCCCTCCCCTTGGTCGAGAGCCACCCTGCCTTTCCTGGCGCCGTCCGGCCGCCGAAGCCTACGCCCGGCGGACGTATTACCAGTCACAGGCGACGGTTTATCCCCACCTAACCGCGCGTTTCGGTCCAACTCTTGTTTGACGGAGCGCTCTCTCACGGTGGGCCAAGAAAGTCAACCCCTTCATCCCCTCCCTCCATCCTGCCACCCCATCCGCGAGCGCCTCGCGGTCGTCACACCCCCGCAACATGGGAGGGGCGATTTTCTATATCCTTCGAAACTCTCCGCGCCCCTCTAGAGATTCACGCCAGTCTCTACACATATTTATAACCAGATATTTTATCACCTCAAAGCTCTCATATCAGTCCGCTGCGTCTCTTATAATGTGAACTCCGCCTTGTGCTCTACGCGCCTGCGCTTTGTCCTGTCCTTCGTTATTAACTTCGGGGCGATATTAACTTCATTAAGGGTACAGGCTACCAATCAACGTACGTTATTCTGGCATATTTGTATCAGCATGCCACTCGCTCACTCGCGAGTAATTTAGGGGAATAACCGCGTGCATGACGCTACATCAGCCACCAACGAAAGCATCTCGCGGAGGAAAAGGCGCAATGGTGGCAACATGCACTCCATGGCAACGTCCGCGAAATGCTCTGGAGCACCAGCCCCCACCAAGTCCTGGGTCAGAGGTACTTCGCGTTCGCGACGTCATCAACCCATCAGAGCGCTCACGTGCAGCAAGTCAGCTTGTGACGCCATCTCCGGCCTCAGCGCGTCATGTAAAAAGGTATCTGCTCCAGTTGTTGTTAGAACAAGCAAGCTAAATATAATTATTACTTATTTTAATTTTACGGTGCACGCTTCTTAATCAGATTCTTGTACAAATGAATTATGTTAATGTATCATTTCATCACTCTACCATTTCGTACGCCTGCAAGCTTCTACAGGCGCGGGGAATTTCTAGGGATCCATCGCGCCACTTCCTTTCGCAAGAAACGCCAGTGCGCCGCACGTGGAGGTTGCCATATATTTACCATAAATTTGGTAATTTAAAATGTCAACTAATGATGTAATTCATTTTAATTATCAAATATCCATTGTCCTAATCTTTCAATCATAACACTTTGAAAGGCTGATCTCTTTGGCCGTAACTGAAATTGCGGGGAACGCGACGCTCGCCCCTGAGAGCGGCCACCCGGCCCCAACAGTTCGCTGTCAGCCTGGTCCGAGTGCACCTCGTGTGGCTCCAGCAACGCGCTCACTTTTCTTTCGACATCGCAATGCATCATCATGCGCGTATGTAAATTGTTTAACTTAAACAAGTCGTCGCAAGTCTTGGTAAGTCCGTGTCACTCGCCAGCGGCAGCTCATTACTTTTCACATCGCAGTGCTCCACATGTGCGCGTGTGTAACTTCTGTGCAACAAATTATTAATGCACCTTCTGTTAATCGTGTTATGTTATATCACAAGGCGTAACATACTTTGTATACATTGCCAAACGCATTCATGCTAGCTGATTACACTTTATCGTATTTATACGCGAGTGCAAGTCTGTGTGTTACTGCTTCTGCTGCACAACGTCATTCTCGAACATTGCCACCGCAATGAGGCGCTGTGTGCATCCAGCCTGGAACACCATCAGCTGCCAGATCTACTAGGGAACGCACGTAAACTGTATTTTCTATTCAGCACTACATGGTTGTATTTATGTAAACTCCATACGGTGTATTTATGTAATTGCTTTTACTATTACTCACATGCTTATTAAGCATGGAACTAATTGCCAATCTCTTACTGGTTCCTTCATTATTGAATTCACGAAAATATGCTTACATGCAGCATAGTGAGCTCATCTTTAATTTGTAACTATTCAAACAGTATAATTATACATCTTAATTTACATTTCTTGTGTTTGATTCTGTGTAATGATAACTATTTTCTACTCGATTAGCTTTCCATCTAGAAACAAGTTCCGTAGGCTATAATCTATGGTGGTCCTTCAGAGCTATGGGAAGAGTGACGAAGGTTTGGTGTGAATTAAACCTACAGTCCTACTCTCAACCTACAGTCCGCTGCTTACACCACCTCCGCCACCAGTCTTCTAAGGTGTCGAGGGTAATATTAATTTAAACGTGAATCTTTATTCAAATGAGCGTAACAGTAAAATCTTTAATTTGGTTTCACCTCTTCATATAATTTTAAGAATTAGAATTAGAATAACTTCATTAATAATTCATTGCTCGGGCTCAGATTACAAGCTGTAATTAGTAAATGGAATTATAGTTGTTTATTCATTTGTTTTATTTATAATACAAGCTTATGTTTGTTCATTTCAATATTCGGAGAGGTATTATCACTAATTTTTGGCATTTACTAAATTAGCCTCTCAAATCTTTTTATTTATCTCCTGTCCTCATGTGCTATCGTCCTTTCGGTTGGCGGATACATTGCCAGTATTTTAAATCCTCAAATTTATCTTCCGGCCGATCCACACCTTTCATAATTTCTTCCTACGAGGTGGTCCTCCAACCCTTTTCACTTCCCTTCTTGGCTACATCAGAGAGCTACGAGAGGCCAATATGTGTGTGTACTTTACGTGTATGTAGGCAGCAATAGGCTCACGCAGGTTCGGTTGGGTTTGTTTGTCTTCGTGCGTGTCGACGTACGTGGTGGTGGGTACGACTGACAGGAATCGCACTTCACACATCACGGGCATACATATTACAGAATACCCTCATCATTGTTGTAGTAATAAGCTAGTTTCATTGTTTATGGCAATTAATATTGGAAGGTTTCTTAAGTGATAGTTTCAACTTTCATCGCTAATAGGATGCTCTCGAAGCATTTCGATATAGTCGCGTTACGTAATCGCTTGACGGGAACTCCGGCGTTCTCTTACAGCCAGGATGGCTATCTATGTTCCCGAGGAATAAGCCACTAGTACAGAAAATGTTGAAAATATACTTTCCTTCCCCTCAAAAACTCTCCTTACCTCAAAAAACTGAAATTATTTCATTAGAATCTTGTAGAAAATGATTCTAATATATTACTAAATACATGTGGCTTTAGTTCTTAAAAACCGTAAATAAAATTACCTTCCATTATTTTGCAATTTATTTGGTTTTTCTCCTTACCATTGATGTTCAACTGTATTGCAAAGGCATTGCAACTGTTAGTAACTCATTTTCAAACGATTTCTACTCATTATACTACATTTATAGTTTGTCTTCTGGTAAATATGTGAACAAATGCCCACAATAATACTTGTGTCCAATCAATGCAATAATTGATAGATTTTCTCTCAATAAGCGATGCAGAGATAAAATATTTGGGTAAAGGGATTAAACTTCCTGCCGCTAATGATCTGCTTCCATACGCATCCGAGTAGGGGAGGAATGTTCCTAGAGGTCGTGTGTGTGTCAGTGTAGGAGTCTCCAAACGCTGGCCCTCGGCCCCCACCCCCCGAGCGCCCAGTGCACTCCCCGCCTCTCTCCAAATTAGGCCAATTGCACGCCTAATGGACATGCCTCGTCTGTGACGTCACACGGTAACAGGTTAGCGCAGCGTGGCGCGGCGCGGCGCCGGCGCGGCGCGGCGCGGCGCGGCGCGACCTTACCCCGGCGCCGCGACAGGATCAATGGGTGCAGGGAGGCACGACGAGGGCGCGCCTCTCTGGACTCTCCAAGGCGACAGTCTGCGTCGCAGATGCACCTCTCCCCGCCTCTTCATCCGCCGTAATGCCCTTCCCTGCCTCCCAGTCGCGTCCACTCTCCCTGCCGCGTCACTCAACCTCCCTGTCGGGCGACCCGCCTCCCTGTCACAGCACCCGCCCACCCTGCCGCGTCACCCATCCTTACTGTTGTGCGTTCCGCCCTCTCTGTCGCATCGCCCCCTCCCCTGTTGCGTCACCCTCACTTCGTGTTGCGTTTCCCGCCCTTCCTTTCGCATGGCCCACCCTCCCTATCGTGTGATCCGCATTCCCCATCACGTGACCCGCCCTTCCTGTCGCGTTGTCCACCCTCTCCATCGCTTTTCCCATCTCTGGCCATTCCGTCCTTCCTCCTTTCGCGAGTTTGTTTCGTAGAACTTTCCCATCCCTTCGCATCGTGCGGCTGCACTAGTCTCTTCGCGCAGTCTGCGTCCGCCGCTCGGTAGTGAGCCGCCTAACACTAACTCGGACAGCGCACTTTGGGTGTCCGACTCTGTTAGCCGAGGCGTTAACAGCTCTAGCCTCTCCCCCAAATGCGGTCTCGGTCGAAACTCGTCTCCGCTCATCCCGTTGCATTTAACTTCTCGTTTGCGACCTCGCTCTGTCCACATGCAGCGTTCAAAGAGCCTCGTGCCGGAACGTCTCTAGCTCAGCCGTCGCAGCGTCTGAAGTTACCGTCCCCGTCACCATTAGGGAGACCTCTACCGCAAAGTGTATAATGTGTAATAGTTTGTGTCAACGCAAATGCTTCGAAGTCAATTACGCGTCAATTTCGTTTGTTCCATAGCTTCAGCTTCAAATAGCTCGGATTCTGAAACAGTTCAATATTCACAGTAAAACCAGACGTCGCTAAGTATTTCAGGAAGTTATGTGAAATCCAATTTTTTGTGTTTTTTTTTACAGCGTAAACATCCTTGTGTCTTTCGACTTGTTGTGCGAATTATTGCGGCGTGGTCAGTAAATACATTACTTTTGGATTTATGTTTTGGATTATGAACGAAGTTCATTAATTCATACTTTCCACACCTTTTATGGCTCTCTGCGTTACTAAATACCTCTGATTCCTCTCCAAACATGAACGAAATAAATCGGTCGGCCACATTGAATTCTACTTTGTTAAGCTACCCTCAACGTATGTCCAATATTTCCTGTCTCTTTGCTCCGTCAAAGGCGTGTTTCGAGGGAGAGGAACCGCACGCTTTCCTTTATGACGATATTGTATTCCGGATTTCAGTGTTCTACATTGTCAACCACTTCAAAGCACAGTCCCTAGATTATCTCAGCAGAACAACCGTGATGTGGCCAACTCGTTAAACCATTTTGCAAACAATCTGCCCTTTAACTGAGCTGCAATTGCATGCTATTCTGCTTTACTGCTGTCCGTCTCTTCGGATTTTGAGGCGGTCAACTCATCTTATAATTGACAGTACACTTTTCAATGGACATCTTCCTCCATAACAGTATGTCTTCAAATCTAATTTTATAATATGTGTAGAGCTCCTTCCTTTTTATATCCTTCAGCGTTTCGAATGTTCTTCTTCCTTTCATCAGTTCTATGAACTTTATGATTACAGTCCCAGTTTGAATAAAATATCTAATTTGCCTTCCTGTTTTTGACTCTTATTACCTGGCATTTGATATAACATTATAGTATAATACATCAAATGGTTACTTAACGCTGGAATGAAAATTAAATTTAAATAGGTTTTCTTATAAGCAGGTTTTATTGTTTACATACCTAGTTACAATTAACAAGTTTCAAGACAATTTTTAAACCAGTGGTGTTATATCAGCGCGTAATGTCTCGTATTATTTGTAGAGGTCACATAATGCTTGTTAAAGTGTGTCCAATCTCCTGGGCTGTGATTCGGCCATGGTGTCCATGACCAAGTTTAAATACAAGTTTTGCGTCTGATCAGTGTGTCAACACTACTCTACACTTAATTCAGGGACACCTCACGACTATTAATACACGGTGTAGAAAGTGAAAAATCAAGATAAATTCAAATAAGTCCGACTTCCAGCCTTCCCACTCCCACTAAAATTCGTCTCAACAAGAATGCCCTGGTGCTCCACAACCGCCCCGTCCGTTATCTAGGCGTCACAGTGGATGTCAGGTTGACATAGAAGGCCTCGTCACCTCCAAGATGAATGAAGCCAACAGACGCTTAGGTATTCTTCGGCCGGTAATTAACCGTCACTCCACTTTAAAGCTCCATCCTCCTCTCCTTATCTATAAAGCCAATTTACGTCCGTTAGTCACGTACGCCAGTCTGATGTAACGCCACCCCTACAACAATTAACAAAATTCAAATAATCCAGAATAAGGTTCTCAGAATTGCAGTTAACGCCCCTTGTTAAAAGTAACAGAATTCTCCTTAAAGACCTAGCCATAGAATCCGTTTTAACATATCACTAAACTTTCTCATACATTCTTCCAAACTCTATGCTCGCTGAACTAAAAACAGCACGTGCGCCATTTTTGTAAGCGAACTTATTATTTTCAAACACAAATTTAAATAAAGTATTTTGAGCGGTTTTCTACAAAATTATGAAAATGTCCTAAGAGCTTCACGTGGAGTACGCTATCTGTTTAAAACGTGATGGGCTATCTTTTTAACCTAAATGTTTCTAAAAATATTTGTACTAATTACTAACTATACTTCCAACCTGTGGAAACACTACGTAATGGAGTTTACTTTGTATCAGGCCTCGTGAGTGAAACTAGATTCATTGATTTGACAATACGAATTGCGACGAACTAGAGAAAGACAAGCATGACCTCTGTTCGCAAAATTACTTTAAAGCACTGCTTTACCATTCGCCTACAAATTATCGAAAAAGAAACAAGAAGACGATCTATCCGAGTAGCGAGTCTTTAAAATCCCATCCTGGCATGGTTCCACCCAGCTGGGTTATCAAAATACATGACCGTCGGGAATCGAATTCACCTAAAACCAGTTTACGATTATTCTTGCATGACCTCAATGAGGTACTTAACAGTCGCGTACTGTCGCCTCTGTGATTCTCAAAGAACGCCAATGGGAGTGGCCAGACACCCCCAGAGTAAATTGTATTATATTAGTTTAAGTAAATTTTATATATTGTACAGCTAATGTTACTTATTTAGCAATATGTCTGCTTCACAGCAGTATTTTCTGCGGATATTTGTTAAAATATTTTCAGTTTGTTAGGTATAGCAATATGTATTTCTAACATTTTCAGTATTTGTGATCTTATCTTCGGGAACACGGATGGTCACGACCTTTTTTAAGAACTAGTTCAATATTCACTATGTTGCTGCGGATGCCCAACTTTTCTCTACATCAGCGGGTACTAAAATATGGTTTCAACATGTGTTTGGGCAGGCCTGGCTGAAAGAGAATATTCGAGTTTCCGCGAATCAGTTACGCATGGCGTCGTTTTCAAATGTTTAGTAAACACCCCTTAAGCGTTCAAAGGGGAAACTATCTGTATGAACACACAAATGGTATAACAATAAATGTCGTAAACGATTAATCAGGAACTCCTTACCTAAACAACGAAGGAGGAAAAAACTACACCTTGACCTTTGAAAAAACATAGTTGATCTTTCTTAAGTCCCTCTCAAGTCACGCCCCCTCTCCTAGTCTGAACTACTATCGACTGAATAAATACGAACAAGAAATTGTGCGGTTTGGTGCAAGGGTACTGAGTTGAGGTGCGGAACACTTGGTTCCATAACAAAAGCCGACGGGCACAACTGAACGAATCCTTCGGAATATGGTTAAATGCACAGGTGCAAAGAAGCGCATCGGAATACAACGTGCAAAACTCTCAATGTAAAACTGCCCGAATCGCAAGCGTGTAAGGGCATCCCGACAGCAGCGCACCCGATTGAGCGCGTGGGAAGCGGAACAAGGGCTGAGAGGCTGTCGAGTGTAATTCGACGGTCGTTCCTCGGCCTTCGCTCGGGCGATCGCCGCCCCTGCGGCGGGGCGGTTTGGGCAGCGCGGGTCTTCGCCCACAACCGCCGGCAGCCAACCAACCGCCCGTCTGTTGCGGCGGCATCTGCGGCCTCCCGCATCGGCCGCGCGCGCGGGGGCGGGGGCGGAGCGCGAGGCCGTGGAGCGCCCATCGATTCCCGATTGCCGCCTCCCGGCCCCGGCACCGCCCCCGCCGCCCCCACCGCCGCCACCCGCCATACATTTTAATCAGAGCCCGCTAAGGTTGCCGGTTGCGGTTGCTCCGGCCTCTGCGCCTGCACCCGATTGCGCCTCGCAGCTGCCACGCGCGGGCACTATCGCCATGGAGTATCAGCTCCCGGCAGGTCCTCCACGGTCCGACGATATCTCTGAATGGTCAGCAGCATCCGCGCCCACCACTTCAACTCTTATCACGAACGAATTGGTAACTGGAAATTCATTATCGTTACATTTTCCCAATTGTCACCCTCTACATCACTGCCATTTGCGCCATCACTGATGCCTCAGCCCCTGCCGTCACTCTGGTTGTCGCTGACACCCAGGTTGTCACTCACATTACTGTCACACCGTTAGTCCCCCGTGATAGTCACTTACGCTATCGTCACCTCCGCCTTCACGGTCACCCCGTCGTCATGGTCACCCCATCCTTCACTGTTACCCCCGTCTGCACGGTCACTCACGCCTTCACGCCTTGACGGTCACCCCGTCATCATGGACCCCCATCACGAGCCGCCTTCAGAATCACCCTCGCCTTCACAGTCACCCCGTCGTCATGGCCACCCCCGCCTTCACAGTTACCTCAATCTTCACAATCACCCCCGCCTTCACGATCACCCACGCCTTCACGTTCACCCCCGCCTTCACGTACACCCCCGCCTTCACGTTCACCCACGCCTTCACGGTCACCCACACGCTCACGTTTGCCCTCGCCTTCGCGGTCACCCCCGCTTTCACGGTCTCCCATACCTTCACGGTCACCCTTGCCAACACGGTCACCCTCGTGATATTCTGGCTTCCACTGTCATTCTCGCTATTCCTGCATCACATCAGTCTCTATCGTTGCAGAAACATTCAGTGTTATACCTGATCTATAAAATGAACATGGCCATATAGTTTTGCAAATCACCCATTCCGGAATCCACACCCCCACCCTGTCCTTCGAAGCTTATAACTGAATCGTCAATACTTTCTCACCATAACTTCGTACGAAGAGAACGTATTGTAATCGTGCGCCGGAAAACGAATTTTCGAGATAAAAATCTTATTGCCTGGCCCTGGTAATGAAAAAGGGGATAAATCCAGTTGCGTAATTTAGAAAAAAATCCTCTAACACGTGGTGTAGCCAGGATCCGTTCTATGGATCGTTGATACCAAAAAATATGTTTACAAAACGTCCGTCCGTCTCTGTCAGTCTGTCTCTATCAGTCTGTCTCTGTCGGTCTGTGTCCGTCGGTCTCTGTCGGCCTGTAAACAGTTCAGCCGATTTTCTCCACAAAATAAATTCCCCAATCAATCTGGCTATGTCACGGTTCCTTGAATTTGAAACTGAGATTTTAAATTCAGGGAGTACTTTACATGAAGCCCATGGGACATTTTTCAAATTTTCAAAATATGGCTTCATTGTTTTTAATTAAATTTTGTTGTTGGATATTTGTAGGACGTTTAAGAGAATGGTGTAGGTCCCGTGTTCGTTAAAAACTCTGATTTTTCGAAATTTGCAAAAACGTTGTTCGGCATCTTCGGCAAAAAATGTTTTCGGTGTCCTCCTACAACTAAAATATTAAATAAAGAGATTTTCCCTTACTGAAATCCTCCCTTAAAAGTAGATTTTGAAGTAAGATAATGTACAATTTTTCGAAAATTTGAGTACTTTTCGCGTACTTTTGGGTGAAAATACGTGCAAGAAAGTACGTGCTATTTCAGAACCACTACTTTGTTGTTTTGTTTTAAAACCTGTAGATGTCACAAAATAATTCTTTGCCAATACATTAGTTCCGGACATGGTTTAGTGTCAATTACCCTCATAATTCTTTCCCAAGATATTTGTAAAGATTTATCAGTAATGATATTTTGTTACTAAACGTTTCTCTTGTAAGGGAAGTAACAGATCCTTCATTTCGAAACACCCCTCGATTTTTTATGACACACGCAATGCACTATCAAAATCCCATATCAAAATATATGGTGTCAGTTTTCTCCGCAAGATCTTCAAATAAATCATTGAAAACACATAAAATAACTAGGGAAAAAATCGGGGAGTCTACAGGTCCGTTTGGGTGCCCCATACTGCGGGCGAGCTGGCTCGAGGGATCCGAAGGTGACAGATGACCCTGCAGGCTCCGTCAGCGGCCCTGCAATAAACAAGGGCTGCGTACCAACTTCATCTTTCCATGTTACGAAAGAAAGAATATCTGCAATGGCCACAGATCAAGTTGTTTTAAATCCCATTACCATTCTTAGTCTTGAGATACTTTCATGACAAAGGTTTATCTCGGAGTGGAGTGTACACGACGAAACAGAATAGAATGTGGTTGCAAAGGAATTTCTCGAAAATGCCAAAGAGAGATTTTCACGATTTTTCGTTGTTTTCTGTGTACAATACAGACCAAAGTGGATTTCAACGCGAGATGCTATGGAAACGGACATTGTTTGTTGGTGAGAAACACATCCAGTCAGTGGCCCAATCAGTTAGTGCTTTCTCACACTCGTGCACTATAAGACCAACAATAAATATGGATGGATCTTTGTTGTCTCAATTATTGCTCCTTTCTTGCAAATAGTGCTGCAAGAACCAAAATATTTTTCGGTCCGGTAGTCTCCAAAAGAATGTTCCAAGCCAAAAACATAATTGTTACTGCTACAAAATTACGAAAAATGGGAAAGAAAAGTTGAAAGAGTGGTTTAAAGAAGCATTCTTCCCATATGTAAGCGAAAATTTTGCTCTGCCGTTTGATTCATATCCCACATACAATGACAAAACGCGTATTGAAGATATTCCTCCAGGTGAGACAATTGAATTGCTCCTGGAACTACAGGAAAAATCAACCACTTGATAAGTTCTTCCAACAGTGGAAAGATATATATCGCCACTTATCAAAAAAAATGTCTCACAAGAGTATAAACGAAAAAGTTTCCGATTGGGTCACAATTATTCAATTGCAATGCTTCATTGGTTTTTAATTCTCTTCTCCTCGTTTCTGGAATAGGATAAAGTATTGTTGTTTGGCTCAATGTACATAACAGAGCGGCCTCCTGAATTTGTACTGCCCGTCAAATATTGTCTTGAAACTACGAAAAACCAATGTGAAGAAAAATGTGGCAATGCCGTTTTTATTCGTTGTGCGTGGTGTCAAAAACTTGCATGTTTCAATCATTCAGTAGAAACCAGTATTCCTGGTTTTTGTTCGTGCCGCACTAACTTGCGACGAGAGACTGCCCTCCCGATGGCTCTGTGGCTCGCCTGTTCGGCCGACTGCCCGCCCGCTCGACGCTGGTATAGGGATGTCCAGCGGCGCCGCGAGACTCCATTGCTAGATAAGATTTTTGTTTCTATTTTGGAGTCCTGCAGTGGAAACTGGCAGCTAATATTTTGGATATGAGATTCTGATTGTGCTTTGCGTGTTCCATAAAAATTTCGAGGGGTGTTTTGACATGAATGATCTGTTACTCTCCTTGTTAGGCAGCAACATCTGGTAAAAACGTATCTACTAGCCGCACGGAAGCTTTTATCCACTGACCTTCAAAACCATACACATTCTTCGATTCTGGTATCCAGCTAATTGTGTAGAATACAGAAAATTTTGAATTAAATATTTTAAAATGTTCTTAAGTGTTTCTGCTATTTCACAGTTCCACGATGTGAGGAAACCTTTTCTCATTCAAAATGAAACAGATCCAGTAGCGTAAATAACCTGAACTTCACTAGCAGTATCGTTCTGCACGCAGTAGATAATAATGCAGACAGGTCCTCGTGTGCATGTTGCTCTGCAGTTTGCCTTAGTAAAACCCCGCGGCATCACAAAGAATATAAAATGTATAATCCCCAGCTTGCCTGGAGCCTTTAATTCCCCCAACCGCACCTTCAATATCGCATATGCACACAGCACACACTCTGGAATCAATAGATATGGGTTGTACTTTTCATAGTGAAGTGTAGTAGGAATGTTATCCAGATAGTACCATTCTCATCTTTACCATGCGAATGAATATGGTACTTGTGAACAAGAAAAAAATTATTAATTTTAATTACACGTAGAGGGACATTATTTTAACTCTGTAAATTTCCTCTTTATTTTGGAGAAAATTTGAATTTATCTAAAGTAAATACAGAAATATTATTCTCTGAATTCAAAATTAATACAGGATTTTTGAGATTTCTGGCTACAGGCTGGTGGAAATTTCAAGAACGGATGGTATGTTTTAATAAAGATTCACATGAACATTTCCCTTCAGTTATCTTATCTCCTTTCATGTACATTAGAAGTATATCTATCAAAGAATAACATTATAATTTATTAATAATTCTATAAATTTAGCGTTCTATAGTATCTCCTTGTACTAAAAAAAAGCATAATCGAAAATATCTAATAGTTTTAACGGAGTTTTCATAAATTTTCGGTCCCCTAATTGTTTAATTAACTTTAAGAATGTTATAGAAGAAGGTACCTAGGAAGAAGTAGGCACTATATGAACATTCGATTAAAAATTTGGAGCTTTTTTGAGAAAAGATTGATAGAGCATTTCAGAAATTCGTGAATTTAAGCTCCTTTTCCTCGAAAACATTCGAGATTTCGAAACGCCATCAGAAACCATTGAAGTAATTGCACTTACAAAGAAAATAAGGTATAAAAAACTCCTAATAGCAATATTAATGACGTTAATGATTAATTTTAGAAAAATCAAAAGAATATATCAGCATGGCATGTATGTAACGTTATTCAGTACATCACTATAAAACATGTTCGAAGAAAGAATTTCGAGCTTTCTTTTTTTT
>BOPP01000122.1:466401-497979 GCA_017312745.1 Gryllus bimaculatus | reverse complement strand
CACGCGCATCCCGCTCCTCGCCTTCTCTTGCCTTGACCTTAACGTTTCCAGCTCCCTTCTTCTCCATTCATGGACTACGTCCCTGCCCTTTTCGCCCCTTACGCGACCGCGGCGTCAGCCAGCTTTCGGCAAACCGGCTTCTGTAATTGAGACCTGCGAATTTAATCGGGACACGACGCGCTTCCTCGAACCCAGCAAGGCTGCGCGGCGTGGGCAGCCGACTCGAGGCTTCCAGGAATAGCCTGCTGCCCGCGCGGCCCCCGCTCCCTCCCACTACATCCCTCCCTCTCACTTCGCTCCGCCTCGCATCACCCGCCCAGCCCCGGGCTTCCCCTCTGCGGCTGCGACAGAAATCCGCCCGCGAAATTGCGAATGAATGCCGGCCCTCGCCAGTGGCCGATATAACGGTCTGAATAATCGAAATGTCCGCGGCTGCGAGTTGCGCACCGAAAGCTTTTGTTTCGACTTTCATTGCGAGCGATACACAAACACCCCTTTTGTTGTTGTTTTTTTGTTACTGGCGCGCGTGTAGTATTGACGCGCTATTTTTAGAAAGCCTTTGCCGCTGCAGCCAGTGAGATGGTTTAATGGATCGTTATTGTCGCGTGAAAGAATTGAATTGAAACATGAGGCAATACCACTTTGCGAGTATTGCTGTAAGAAAGATAGTACAATGGACTCTTTACTGAATAAAAGATACATAAAGCTATAAATCGTATCTGACCGAATGAAGGAGATAGTTTTGTAAACAACGTCTATGTGCCTTTCGTGCGTTTTTAAATAATAATAATAGCCAGAAAATTAAAATAGACTGATAGCATGAAACAGAAATGCTGTTCAAATCCTCAAGCATGCATTGAGAATTTTCAAAGACGTTTTTTCCAAGTTTAACTATTTTCTTACAGAGTATATTATAACTCACGTCATTTTCAACGTGTGATCACTTAATCATATAAACCACATGATTGATTTGTTATCTTAGCAATGTCAACGCGAATGCTAAAAATCGGGGTAAAATAATATAAATATCGATACTGTCAACATCTTGTATACATCTTTTCATGTATACATTTTATATTTGAAATGTACTCCAGCAATGAAAAACAAGAAAGATTTTCTGGTTTGAAAATGCATAATATAGCCAGAGACTATTGAGATGGTCAGGATAATAATGGTAGATCTCAACCGAAGTTTGTTTTGAGAAAAATGACTTTTTCTGTTTAGGTTCAAGTTCACGTTCAGTCCTGACAAAATTTTGAAGGTGTAATTTGAGGGTTTTGCCATATCCCAATTAATTTGATGTTTAGGTATATAATAGATACAACGCATGCGAGGTATCTTTTATGGAAGGAGTTTATCGTCATACCTCTAACTGAAAATGCGAGGTCCTGTTGAGATCTGCCGTTAATATCCTGAGCGCCTCAATTGAATACCAATTGATGTATCAAAGGATATTCTCGATAACATTGTTATCGAGATCGCTGTTACAAGAGAGCTGATAAGTCGTTGTCATCGTTAAATCCCACTGCAATTGCCCGTTCGCGGATGTATCGGCTTCAATAGCTAAGGATCTCCGGAAAATGTTCGCCCACTAACAATCTTGGACTTCCTTAAGCTCTCGAGAATTCTCCGGAGGCTGCCTTTTCCGGCTCCAGTCCCCTCGCCCAGAGCTGCGTGCGCCTTTATCCTCGTCTCGGCCCCGACCGCCGTCCTCAGGGAGAAATTAGCGACGGAGGCGCTGAGTGGTCCAGATAGGAAAAAGAGGCGGACAAAATAGTAGTTTTTGTCAAGAAGATGAAGTGGTCATATTTTATGCGAGCTTGATAATATCCTGATGTTCAAAAAGTCACTTCGCGGCGCAGATGCACACTATATTTTTTAACCTCTGGCTTAAATTTGCTTATCAGCTTCCTCCATAATAAAGTAAGTCTTGTGTAATAATGTAAAATAAATTGTCTTAAAATTAATTTAACAATCTAGGTTTCAAAGCAATCTCAAAAGTTATTAGTATTGTTTTTTAAAACGAAAGGAACAAAGAAAACTTTAATTAAATAGTTGTCTTTAATGTACTGTGTGTATGGTATTACACGGTTGCTTTCATTACGTAATCGATGAGACATTTCGCGGTCAAGGGCGTAAATGTGAAGCTTTTCATTCAAGCTCACGTAATAAAGGTAACAAACTTCCCGAGGTTGTGGGGAGATCGAAGATGAATTTCTCAGTTCTAAAATCTTACGAGATTGGGCACGGAGATTAGGTGGAACCAAAATGCTAATACAGATAACGATCAGCTTTTGCTGAAGTTGTTTACGTTACTGAAAAACTGATATATAGGCAGATAGTAGGGACAAGAATTCAATAATACTAACCTTTTTCACTCAGCGAAGAAAAAGTACCAGTGCGCTCTTTGACATCGTCCGTTGCCAATGGAAGGTTGAATATGAAGCCGCGCAGATTGCGTAGCTCAACCATCGTGCGGTGGCGGCGGTGGTGAGGCATAAATCCTGCGAGGGCCCTGCGGAAGGCAAAGCCCGCTGCTTTGCGAGTGGGCGAATAGAATAAAAGAAACACAAAGCAACGGGGATTCCCAGGGTGCCGAAATTCGTAAAGAGGTCTGAAAAGAATACGTTACAGACAATGGCGTAATACAACGAAGAGCATTCCTTAACCAAGACACTAAATAGTTCCTATAAAATGTAAAGAAAAACTGTAGTAATTCATTCACGGTGTGAAAGATATGGTTTCTCAGACTATAAATGTACATTATCGTATAAAACGTAGCCCGATAACATTAAACGATTAAAATAAACATGGCGCAAGTTTCGGTAACTTTCTCGAGCTTTCAAAATTGACGGTTGGTAGAGGACTGTAATTAGATAGATGTATTATTTCTGCAGGTAGGTTTATACAACCTGACGGAGGAACACTACAATTAACTTATTAAAGTTAGGAATATTGATACAATGTAATTTTAAAATATTTGAAGACAATAATAGTAATAATAGTCATTATGATAATATTATAACAATAAAGACAATTATTTATTATTATTATTATTATTATTATTATTATTATAACAGCACTAACTCTACATTTTATGACTGTCCTGCACATATATTGTTACTAATAAATACAATTTTTAAATACACAGCACTGCACTGCACTACACTTCACTTCACTACACTTACACTTCACTTCTCTTTCTACTTCTCTATTACACTAAACTTCACAACACGTCACGACACTTCAATTCCACTACTTCTTTAAATATAATTATAATCGCTCCAATCGCTCTTTAGGAGCAGCAGCGAAGTGCTTATTCCATCGAGATGAAATAAATATCCAATCTTGCGCAGACAGCCGCCCTCGCCCACTATAAGTATCGAGCTGTAGGCGGAGGCAGCGTAGGGGCCACGCCTGAATTCCTGAGAGGCTCACGGGAAGTTCCACCGGCACGCCCTCCTCTTCGCATCCAGAGCCCCGTGCGGGCGTAACGGCTGCGCTCAGGTGCATCACACACTCCTCTTCACCTCCACCTCTACCTCCATCTTCACTTCCATATTTACTTCCATCTCTATCTGTATTTTCACCACCATGTTCAAGTCCATCTCCACCTTCACCTGCATTGACACGTGCATCTCTACCTTCTCCTCCAATACATCTCCACCTTCACCTCCAACTGCATTTCCACCTCTCTCTACACCTCGATCTCCACCTTCACCTCCACAGATATTTCCACCTTCATCTACACATTCTCCTCCAGCTCCAGCTTCACCTCCGATTCCTTCTACACCTTCACCACCCACTCCATCTCCAACTGCATTTCGACATCTACCTTCACCTCTAACTCCATCTCCACCTTCACCTCTAACTCCATCTCCACCTTCACCTCTAACTCCATCTCCACCTTCACCTCTAACTCCATCTCCACCTTCACCTCCACAGATATTGCCACCTCCAACTACGCCTTCGCTTCCCACTCCATCTCCACATTCACCTATCTACACCTTCACCACCCACTCCACCTGCACCTACATTTCGACCTTCGTCTTCATCTCCACTTCTCACTCCATCTCCTGCTCCATCTTCATCTCTAACTCCATCTCCACCTTCATCTCCACAGGCATTTCCACCTCCATCTTACCCTCCAGCTCCATCTCCACCTCCATCTCCACCTTTACCTCCAACTACATCTCCATCTCCACTTCCATGTCTATCTCCATCTTCACTTTTACCTCCAACTCAGTCTGCATCTCCATCTCCATCTGCACCTCCATCTCCACCTCGATCCTCTTCCAACCCCTTCACCTCTCACTCCATCTCCACCTTCACATCCATCTCCGTCTCCACCTCTATCTCCACCTCCACCTCCATCTCCACCTCCGCCTCCAACTCCTACTCTATGTCCACCCATCTCCACCTTCGCCTTCAACTCCATTTCTTTCCTGTCGCGGCATCGTTCCTCCTTACTCTGCACTGATGTGCGCTGCGCCGCACCCACTGCCGAGCCTCTCACCCCCTGCTTTGTTTGTTCTTTCTGCCCTCTCCGTTCTCTCTGCTGTCCCACTCGTCCCACACTCTCCCGTCTGCATCATCTCTTCCTCTCTTCCCCAAGGCTCGAGGTACATCCTGGCTAGCCAGCGCGTCAACCAACCGCGCATTAATTATTTCTTCGTTGTGCTTAATCAACATCGCATCCGCGATCACATGCGCTGCTCCCACTTCTATCCTCTCCACGCATATAACTGTGGCCACCCATATCTATTCCGCCTTAACTTATTGTTTATAGTAGCTAAAGAATCTCGATGATAAATTGGAATTTGCTCACGTTATTAGTAGTAAAATTTACATTTTCGTTTTTGATTTTTATGGGCTTAAAAAATAACAGAAGTTAATAGTTTTCTTATTAACATCAATGAGGAGAGACAGCAAATTGTTTAAACATGTTACAGATAACGAAAAAGAAAAAAGGACGTTATAAAGCAATCCAACATCAGACTTGTTGCTAAAACGGACAATACGGTTACTAATGCACTAAATGTGTTTTTAATCTCGGGTTGATAATTAATATTTAACATACTGATATATATAAATATAAGATTCTGTCTTCGAAAATATGCTTCAGATAAATTTAAAATGTAAGAGAATCAATAACTAAATAATAAAAGCATTTGCATATGACAAGAATATATATGTTGTTCTCCTAAGTCCATTAAAAGCAAGAATAAAAATGTAAATTTAACTACTGATAACTTTGGCAAATTCCAATTTATCATCGAGATTCTTTAATCACTATAAACTACAATGTCTTCACTGCAATTTGAATACAAAACAAAATAAAAATTTGAGATGAATAATTTGGGAAAATGAATTTTGAAAAAAAAATCGTTATATTTACTTTGGCCTTATTACGGCCAAATTAATGTCCTTATAATTAGGTTTATCGTTTTCAATCTTCAGAGTGGTATGTAAACATAAAATATATACTGTAAGTAGCAAAGTAAAATCAAATTTGAAGATGCTTTAGTACTTTGTTTTATAATACTCCCTGAAACTCGTGCAAAACATGAAATTTTATAATTTTTAAAATAAAGTTAATTGAAATAAAATGCCATAAACATAATGTTCAGTGTTACATCATTCTAAAACGATTTATAAAGTTTCAGTCCAGTCAAAACAATGGTCGCGAAATTTTGCCTGATTTGACATGGAATGGGCCAAAGAGAGGTTTTCAGTGGCACGTACTATTTTTTAAATTAAATTTCCTTTCCGAAAATGTTTGATACCATTATTGTTTCTTGGACAACTTTTCTTTCTGTTCCAGGTAAAACATAGATTATTGTACCTTTTATTATGTATGTGGAGAACAGTTCAGCTACATTAATGTAATTTAAGTGTAAGACGTTGATACTTGGAAGTAGCCCCAATCAAATTTCCATTATGTGCATGAGGCGCATGTCGTTTCTCAATATTTTGTAACACCTGATCCTATTCTCATCCCAAATCTAAACTTTTTATGAAGTTGTTATATAAGTGGATCTACAAAATGTTTTTGCATTAATTTTAAAAATTTACATTTTCTGTAAATAAATTTTAAATTAGGTATTGGTTAAATAGGAAATTAAAAATATATTTTTGCTTTTTCAAAATGTTCCATAAGTCTTATTAAAAATCTTAAAAATGATATATGATTTTTTTTTATCTTTGAAAATGGCTGAGATAATAAGAGTTTTCATATTGCGCGCAGCTATTTCGCGATTCTTCCCAATATCAAATCTTTATAAATGGGACACTGTACTCGCTAGAGACTTCAAAGGTAGTCATTTTTTATATTTTAGGAGGTACTTCAGAAAAACAATTTGGAGCTTCCAGGTTTGGGACCCTTATTGATTTGATATGGAATGACCCAAGGCATAAAAAGGAGGAAAAGTTTCAATATGACTCGCATTCCTAATGGTTTTCATTAGATTGGCATATTTCGTCGCCGTAGTCATCTTAAAGTCTGCCGGAAAATGACTGCTAAGTTAATATATAAAAACGTTGGTAAAGACAATACCTTGTATTTGAACTAATCGTGTGCTAATAAGCGTCGCCAATAAACATGACGCCAGTGACTTTGACGTCACTGGAAAAGCGCCTGCAGCCCTATTCGACAAATTGAATCTCCAAGAGCCTACAGCCTCCTCGTCACATACAGCCATCCCTCCTCCCGATTGCCCCATCCCCTCGCCGCCACCCTCACTAACCACCTCTTCCTGGACAAGCACTTCCGCCTCCCGGCCTCCGCCCCTCCGCCTCCGCCCTTCCGCCTCCGCCCTTCCGCCTCCGCCCTTCCGCGCAGCCGCAAGCCGAAAAGTGGAGCGTGTAATCCTCGGGATTACGAGAGCGTTCATTAATGATTGACTGCGCGGGATTACAAGCTGCCTGCAGAATATTAGCTCTCGCCAACGCCGCGCTCCGGGTGAATGCGGCAAGATGCACATGCCTCAATCGAGTTCTCCTGTCTCGATGCTTTCAAACGCTTAAAGCATCGGTCGGGTGTCTATTTCAGAAGCACTACGTGTCTATCCAGGAAATCTTAGAATAAATGTTCTCAACTTCTAGGGCATGCAAGGGGATAAAGGATGATCACGATTTTCCTAATAGACATGTGGCGAGAAATATCTTTTAACGAAGTTACACTTGTGATATATACCTCTGATCGGTGCTTGGAATCGCTCATCATGTTTTGGTGTTTATCATGTCGGATAACTAACGCAAAGAGATTTTTCAATTATCACCAAACGCCAAAGCCAGATGGGTTGCCTGCAATTCAAAACTTCGTTATGATCAACGTTGTTATGAAAATTTTCCCACCACATGTTCAATGGCAAAAAGAAATTATTTAGATCCTCTAAACGCCTTTGAGGTTTGAAACATTTATTTAATTTGGTTTGGTTCGATTTATTTTGTCAGTGTACAGTAAAAACTGTATGTGACGTATGGGGGAAAAGTACAATATGCGCACACTTTCTTTATTCAGACATCCTTTATATATAATACGCTAAAGAAACATCGGTTTGTACTAGCAGTATTTATAAGACACTATTGGTACGAATCCCCATTTGTGTGATTCTGCTGCGTGGATAATATCCTCCTCCACCAGGAATCCATTAAAGAAATATAAAACGAAAAATGTAGAATATCATACATATTGAGGCTGCGAAATATTGCTTAGATGATTGGGAGAGCATTTGCAGAAACTTCGAAGAGAGAAGTTCTGTACATCGCCTTGCTGAGTTCTCGTCAGTCGAAAAAAATCTGAAAAGATGTCACATAATTGACAAAGATTATTACTATGTCGAATGAATCATTAAATATTGAAGAGATTGTCATGGTTATCTTTGGACGAAAATAAACGTTCTACTAACGAATTCTATCCGTTAATCATGTTTCTGTTGTTTTTGCCGTCTCTCAGAGCGCGGGTCACGAAAACTGCATTAATGCTTGCTGCCAAACGTACCGACCAACTTTCAATGCACCCTCTTCGCGTCTTGTGTGGAAAATATTGGTTTGTGTGGAAACCATTTGGCCCAGGATGTGGTGCGATTTACTGGTCACTTCTGGAAGCAGTCGAAGATCCATGGTAAAGAGCTTCATATAAAACGAATTTTTTTGCAACCAGTGAGAGAATTTGCGGTTTATTTATTTATTTAATGTCTTGAAGGCGCGAAGTTTGAAATGTATCATATTTTCGTCTTAAATACATTTAAAGAGTATCCTAATTGAGAGTAGCCAAAATTGAATTAATTTGGTCGCCTATGCCGATAATACACGATGACATAAGGAGATCGTTGGCGCACACGTTACACGACCTTCATGACACGCTGTTACACGAGCTATCGTTCGTAACTGGGAAATTCGTTCGAAACTCGGGTGCGTCCTAGGCCGTTAAACCCGATTTTCGTGTCTCTAATGCGATTGTTTCTTAGACCGGAAGCTACAAAATTATATTTTGGACGTATTATTACATTTGAGGTAGTAACTCCTTTCTGTAGTGTAGGTTGTCAGAAATGTTCGGCGTTCCAATATGGTCTTTTCACTCTTACAACACTTAACTAATGATGCTACAGAATCGTCTCGTACTAGATGGTTTTATAATTTCTTTGATATGTGCTAGCTTTTCTGTTTTGCCTTACCCTCTTTCCAGCTGCCATTTATCGCCGCTGAAACAATTTTTCACAGTTTATCAATTTTTCGGGTCTTGCTTTTAAAGTCTCTTGGTAATGATTTTTCTGAACAACTACACTATTATTTTTTAATGATGATTAGGGAGCGGATTTTGATGAAACGCCTTTTTTTGTTTTTACTTTAGTACAATGCCGTTTAGTATAGAAATTCATTTTATGTTATGACGAAACGAACTGACACATTTATATATAATTTTTGTATTTTTCGTCGATTTCGACTAATAAGTCATTTTTTACCTTTTTACGATACTGTTACTGCATTTTACGCTGATTTCGTCGATTTTAATATTATTTTGAAGGTATTTGCTTCAAACAATATTTACGAAGTGCAACAAATGTTTACCACAGAATTCCTGAGTAGCCTATTCGATTTCTTCACTCATAAATTGTAATGTCATCCGTTGTGAGTACTATGTAATCTAAGATTCCTGTGACTTTTATCACTTGTTCCTGTGACGCGCCATTGTTAGTTCGGCCAATTTCGCGATAAATAAAAGCATACATTTTCTTTCAAAGAACAGTCCAAACCTAAAGTTTTCAAGCCGATTTCACTTGAACAAAAGGGAGAATTCTCGATTACATCGGTGACATATCCAACAGCTTGAGTTGTTCATTTGAGCTCGTTTGGATAAAAAATTTTACGTTATTTTTCTTTGTTTTAGGGTATTTTAAACGCATTTTATTGATGATTTGTGGCAATGTTTTAGGTCATGAAACTCCGTCCCGTAGTGATGATGAAAATGATAACTGTCATACTCGTATACTGACCGCAGGCGGGAGAGAAAACGTGAGCCTTTGAGAGAGTTTCTTGCTCTGCTTCTGGGTACTAAATATTCGTATCGCCCCAACCTTAATTCTAAAAACTAGTTACAGTGTTTACACTTGATGTAAATAAGTAAAAACCTTAATTTTCGTTCAATATTTAAACTTCTAAAAACCTACAATAATCTAACTTTAAGGCAAAATTTCATATAAACGTTCAAACGCTCAAACGTTCAAACGTTCAAACGCTCATATAAACAGCCAGATTTGTTTGCCTGTAGGTTAAAGGAAAATCTTGTTTATTAGAAGGTAAACACAAAGCAGCAAGCCCGTTACTTGGAATCCCTTCACATTCGCCCCGTGGTTTCTCTCCACAGCTTCCGGGAATGCTATTCGCTGTGTGTATTGCGAAATGGACCGCCAACAGTGAGGCTTCATCCTCCAATCCCCGGCGGCTTCGCGAGGCGGCCGCCTCTACTTGTGACGCCCCGGGCAGCGCTCTCGGGACGGGAGGGAAGGGGGATTTGACCTCACGGGTGGCATTGCTGTCTCCTAATGCAGCGGGAATTTGATCTCTGTCGGAAAACGCAGAGCATTTAACACTAGTAATAGCAATAATAATAATAATAATAATAATAATAATAATAATAATAATAATAATAATAATAATAATAATAATAATAGTAATAATAATAATAATAATGTGCCGTGTCTATCTCGGACGGAAGGATCGCGGGTTCGAGTCCCGCCTCGGGCATCGGTGTTTTTGTGTATGTCTGTGCGTCTGTGACGTCCATTCATCCGTCATTTCCATCCACATGCCATCTTCCATTCCACCAGGACTAGCAATCCTGGGGGATAAATATTGGAGTCAGCATAACGCTGATCCCTCCAAAAAGGAGTCGCATACACTTGCCACGGGATATGTGTTACTGAGCCTCGGTAAGTGCAGGTGTACGTTCGCGTTGTCCTAGTCAGCCAATTCGCGACAAATACTGTAGGAATAATAATGGCGGAGGTGATATGAGCAACGGACTATGAAGTGACAGATTGGGTTTGATACATACTTTCCTCCATCATCCTTCCATAACTCTGATTTATTATCTGACGAAGGACCACCACAATTTAGAAGCTTGTGGAACTCGTAGCTGAAAAGCTAATTAATTGGGAGTTTGTCACCATCACTCAGAAATGAATATAAGCAATGTAGTTAATACATGTAATTCAATCGTCAAATTGTTACAAAAAGTAACTGATCAATCTAGTACGCTGCATACAAGCATAATTTATTGAATATTACTAATGTAAATGATGCAATTGAATGTTGGCAAGATGTGCCGTGATTAATGGCCATATAATTAACACATTGTATGAACTAATGACTGAAAAAATACAACAGTGAATAAGTCTCATAGCAGCAAACACGTAGTGCTGTAGGAAAAGGCATGGTATTACGTGCGATGTCTGGCAAGACATCGGTGCGTGTTGATGCAGTAGGCAGAACACTTCCAGTGTCCCAGATGAGGATTTCTTGTTATCAACAGAAGTTGAATGGCAGGTTGGCAGACCTGCCACGCGCGAGCAAACGTTGCTGCGTACGTGATGAGTGGAGACGCATGTTCTCGCGAAGATGCTTGATTGAACATTCACTGTGTAAGAAAAAACATAAATACAATACTTTTGTGCAATACGCACGAATGAAGTTGTCGCTGCAACAATAAAGTTCTTCAGATTACACATACACTCGGGTGAAATATAATTCACAGTTCAGGTAATTGTAATTACTTAATCGTTTAGACGATTGTGATTAATTCACAAATCAGGCGATTCCAATTAGAATTATTAAAATTACGTTGAGCTGAGGAAGCAATAATTGATAGTGTTACTCACGTTCGCATTAATACACAGTAGTGTGAAGTGAGTATTAATAGCTATGAGGTAGTAGCACACGGAGGTGCAAATGCCTTCTGCTGCGATTGGTTATTTTAAAAGTAAGATTATCACATCGTACAGTATTAAACTGTTGCACTACGTGTAAACAATTAACACACGCGTACGTGGCACATTGCGATGCAAATGTAAGTGAAAGAGCACGAACTAATATGTCGGGACTGCAAGCAACCAGAACTGACTTCATACAGGAGTGCCAGTGCCACGGATCTCGGTACAGAGCCTTGGCACTTGCCTTCATGCACGTTCTGGCTTGTAACCAATAGACTAGGTAGTTACAATACATTGTAATTAAAATATTAAATTTATAGTTAATTTACTAATAGAATAAATTGCAATGTTGCTTTCAATTACTGAAATTTTGATGTAAGCGGCACGTGTAGCAAGCGGCGGCTTCACCCAATGGCGAGGGGAGCGGGGGGGGGAGCTATTCTTCTAACAACATCCTGGCTGAGCTTGCAAAGTCAGTTGTGAAACTCTTTACAGAAATGGTTTGTACTGAACCTGGCTGATTTGATGCGCATATAAATGTAATTGAATTATAAATAGGTAACTTGCACTAACAAATAATAAGCAATAATAAGACACAAAAATGTGAAATAAATCTTGGAGAGACAGAGACTGCATGGGCAATATCTAAACACGATGGACAAGATGCGGATCAATCATTTATGTAGCTTAAAAAAAGAGTGGAGCCAGAATCAGCAGTTGTAATAGCTGACCAAGATCAGGCGTCGAGAACGCGACATTATCATAAGGCGGGTCTCAAAATTTTCCGGTCGACGATGAATGAAGGCTGCACTTGCGGAACACTACAAACTTATTCAGGCTCACTTACACAAGGTAAGGACTAGAGGTTATCTAATAAATTATTCTGCGATTTATGCAACTCTGGCAGGAATCGACTGTTGACGGTTTCTTTTAATACGGAGCAAGAACGTCACCATAGTGACGTACTACGTTGATGAAGCTCCCGATTGAATGAAACTGTCAACAGCTGATACCTGCCAGGGGCAGTTTCCGAAATCGCAGGATAACGTCTGTTATGAGCGAGTGGTGCGCTATCTATTGAACGTCACAAGAACAAAGTAAGCAAGTGCAGTGCGATCGCGAGCTTTAATGATTACGAGTATCATTAGAACAAACTGTCTACCATGAGCGAATCGTGCGCCATCTATTGAGCGTCACAAAAACAAGAGCAACAATCGCGAACGAGTGCCACTAGGTCGTGCTGTTGTCTAGGCTGTGAACGCACTTTTGTGAATGTATTCGTGATTCATGGTATACGAGGCGGTAGTTCTGGTAATACAATGTCAACAATTCACACTTGAGAAATATGTTGACAAAATTCGGTAACAATCAGAACACTACAAATAATATTACTAGTCTGTTCTTTTGATAAAAGTTCGTAATGAAATTGGTGGATAACAGTCCTTTTCCTTGCGATACATTGTTATAGAGCCGAAAAGTAAAAACTAAGGTGTGAGGCATCCGAGATACTCTATATAACTCGGTGAGATAACTGGACTGTGAGAGGGAGATTAATTTAAGAGTGTCAAGAGAGAAATTATTATACTTCTGATTTATTCCAAGCCGGTTACAACAATGTTATCGTTCTTTAGGCAGTATTTCTTATGCATATTATTGCTCCATTTTGCTGAGCCAATTCTCCAGTTTAAAATTAGATAATTCAACTAGGATACCATTGGTGGGCAGTCCACTGGATATTACAGTCGTAAATTTTCCGCTTAATGTTGCCTTCCTTCACAATTTCACCAAAACAAACGATGTGGAACTGGACGTAATGTTCAGAAAATGTAATGTTGTAGAAACATTATCTTTAACTGACCATTGTCGATCCTATGGGCTATCAATTTACTGATACTGCAAAACCCTCATTTTGCTTTAGTATCTAAAGTATTTTATTTCGATTGACCTAGAAATTAAACAGTACTAAGAGACGGTCGGATATTACAACATGTTCCAAACATGAACTTCAAATCTTTCATTTCATGTACATTTCCAGTTATTTAATAGGGATGTTTTGGTTACAATCTCTACGTAGAAGTTAACTGACGTCGTTTAGAAAAAAATTGGTAATAGTCATCCGAATGAAAGTTTGCGTTGCCTTGTAATTTCACAATAATAAGTCGAAAGATATTCATGTACATTTGGGAATTAACGATATATGATTCAAATGTGTCGACGTATTTCTCTAAGAAACGAAAATATGAAAAATGGAGGAGGTCGTCACCATAATACGTCAAACGTGGAACTAATGGCGCTCAAACAACGCGTACTTTCTCGCACATATTTTCACGCAAAATTGCGCGAAAAGTACTCAATTTTTCAAAAAATTGTACACGACCTAATTTCAAAATCTATCTTTAAGGAACATAATTCATTCAGCATTTTTTGCTTAATACGTCACAATTATGTGTTAAGGAAATTCGGGGAAGAATCAAATGTAGTTCTAAAAGATGTTGCAATGGAATTTTCGGAACTAATTTGGAATGATCTGTACTTTTGCATTTACCGTTTATGCTAATGCAAATGTGCTATGTGCATTTTTTAGCTTATTAGCAAAAAAGCGAAAAAATCTAGCTGTACTAAAATTAAACTATTAGCATCAAAACATGTAAGTATCTGTTACGGGGATTATTATTTTGAAATTGCAATAAAACCAGTTCATATTCCGTATGGAGGTAACAAACAAGGCTATTGGGTATTGGGAAGTTTTGAACGGGAGTATAACACGATCAGCTACTACGATTCATTGGTACGTCCAATGCCACATACTGAAAGAATATTTTTAAACGAAGCTGGGCATGAAAGAAAGAAATTATGAAATAAATTTTTAACATATGAAACTATTTTTAAAACAGTTTACAGCGTCTGCGACGCCACATTTTGCTAGTGAATTAGTATTTGAAATATGGTCTGGAAGAATCTCGGGAAGCGTTTGGAGCTTCTGGCTGTCGGGACGGCTGAAGTTCGACGGTCGGCCGTCGTTGCTTGAATTGAATTGAATTGAATTGAATTGAATTGGAGCCTTATTTTACGTGGCGAGACTCAGGACATGAGGCGTGCTCTTCCATCTGACCACGCAAAATTCGCTACGCTTCTTTAACCAACTAGCAGAGGGAGGAGGTATATCTTGTGCGAGAAACAGGCGATTTGAATTTAGCTCAGTGGCGTCATTTAGGCTTGAGAACCTTTTACATGCAAGTAAATCTACTATCATGGGACAGCCGGCTTTACTTCCCCTCCGAAGGAAGGTGTCCGTAGGATTTTTTCGCCCTTAAAAATTCCCGGCTTCGATCGCACCCGCCAACTTGGGTACAACAGTCCGATACGCTAACGTTACACCATCGGGCTAACCGTTACACCATCGCCGCGAGCAAACATGGGACACCAGTCGCCGCGCGCAAACACCAACGCCGGGCGCGGCATTGCTCCTTGCTTGCGCGATCATGTGTTATTTTGAAGAAGCTCCGTGACGTCACGGTCGCTTGCGTCACGGCGTGCGGGCGGAGGCAGCGTGGGACGCCGGGCACCTGAAGTGCTTCCTGTGTGGACACTGTGACCAGGCTGTAACGCTCAAACCAATCAACGTATTCTGTCTGCTAAGCATGTGAATAAAATATTCGTGTGTGATTTTTCTGCTTTGCTATGTGAGCCCGAATAGTTAGTATACCTCCTCAGTCTTCGAGTAACCATTTCTAGTCTATAAAGTCTATTGTTACGCCCCTTAGTCTTGTTAATGACCGTATCTTTATTTAGGAGAGGATTTGTTCGCGACTTCTGGACTGCCTTCCACATCATTTGGCAGCCAGGTTCGGATTTTCCAGTACCTCCACCAACTGAAAAGATCCGCAAAGGACAAAAGGACAGTTCAGTCCATCTTATTGACATTACGGGCCTATTTCGACCCTCTTTTCCTTTCCACCGAAGAACCGGGAGTCATGGGAAAGTGGATCAGTCTATGACATAATGATCATGTATTAGCAAACCAGATATGTATATAAGTAACACTAATTATACTACCAATAAGTAGTAGTAATACTAATAATAGGTAAAACTGTTCTAACTTTAATACAGTCACATTTTAGACATATCTAATTTTCAGATTAAAACAAAATCGAGGGCAGAGAAAGCGTCAAAATTTGCTAACAGAAACAAGGGGTCAAATGTCAATTGGAAATCATTAGTTAGAGTACGTAGAAATTCAGCACCAGTGTGCCAAGGTGTGCTCAAAACATCTGGCAAAGAAGGCTCTCTTTGAAAGACTTGAAATCCCTAGTTACTTAAGTAGAAGCGATCAATCATTCAAAATAAAATCCAGAAAGCAAATAACGAATATGGGAATATTCATCTTTGTGAATAGGGCCATTGTTGAGTGGAACAATTTACCTGCAGAGGTGCTAGTGATTCAAGAGAGTTCAAGGGCGCAAGTGTAGACTGCAGTGAAGTGCAGTAACGTTTTTTAGGAGAAGGAAATGTCAACAATAATGCGGACGAAGTGCGGGCATAAATTGTTTATATATAAATTGGTGGGTACCGAAGGTATATGCAGTGAAGTGAAGAGATGGGTATGGAGAGTAGATAGGTATGGTCACATTTTATCTATTTTATATACTTACCTATTTGTGCTTTTATTTTAGTTTTCGTTGTTTTGTTTTTTTGTACTATATTGTAGTGACTCACAATTTCTCTGAATAATAATTAAATTTACAATATATTTTACTGCCCAGTGTTGAGCATGTTATTGTAGTAGTTCATAATTTCTCTCTTATAATAATTCAATCACACTATATTTTGCCCCTTTAATTTATTTCAAATTTAATATAATTAAGTGGATAAATAGTTTTTATTAAAGTTTAGGGTGTCAGCTTATTTACATTTACTCAGGGTACTTTTTTTTATCTCTTGGGTTTGAAAACACCGCTCATACGAGAAATCGGACGGTGACTGATTTAATTTTTTTGTTATGAAGTTTTTATTAACTAATCTTACTTAAAAATCAAACAACTGGTAATTTTATTACTGAATTCCCAGCGACATTGCGTATCGGATGCAAAATTAATTTATTTCAATTTTCTATTCGTTTCAAAGTTTAACAATATTTCATTTTATTTTTCGAATTGTTATCAACATGATGGCCATCGAATCTCTATTAAAAACAATGAAAATTATTTTCTAACTTAATATTACCTTAAAACTAAACATACCTTGGCCGTACTAAAATATTTTTGTTAAAGACTTTTGCCACATATTTTCTAAACTTCCCTTTTTGAAGATTTTCCCAGCAATAATAAATCGTTAATAAATCATATTTCATTTTCTTCCCTTTTCTTTCATACTCGCGGACTACATGTCCGTTTTCTATCAAACACGCGCTTAACGACAAATTATCTTTCCTCAACACCCTGACGGCCATCCCTGCGGATCTTTACGCTACAACATCCAACATAGTCCTGCCTCAAATTTCTGTCTCCTATCACCAATGTTTCATGTTATTTATCTGCTCTTTTTTCTTAAAATAATCTTATATTGTCCAAAATGTATTTAATCCATTTAATATTTGAATTTTCTGAAGTCTGTCATTGTGTCATTTTAATTTGCATCTTTGCGCAATTCCTTATATTCCACACGTTATACGGCATTAAGGTTATGCTTTTCGAATGCAAAAATCCCATAAGGTATTTTGTCTTACCTGAATATATCTGTTTATCTTTAATATTTGTTTGCATTGTTTCCTCTTATTTTTATATTTGTACTATTTTGTTGTTGTTTAACTGCCCCCGAAAATGCGCTTATTTTCAGTAATTACGTATCATCATTTCGATTTAGACATTTACACTGACTTCTAATCATCATATACGTCAGTAAAGTAAAACGTATATACTAAAAAAGTATTTATTTATTTATGTTTAACTTTCACTCACCTTTCAACTATTTATAGTTAAAATGACGGGAAGGGATTCTGGAACTCAAGAAAACGTGTGCAGATAATCGATTCCCCCCTACAGGTTACTGTCTTTTTGACTGATTAAATTTAAATCTAAAATCAAATACTATAGATTTTTCTGAAATCATATTTCAAATGAAAATTAGCCCAATATACATTTCGAAAGAAAAGATCACTAGAATACTGACGCAGATAACACCATGAAGAAACATCAATATTGACAACATCTGGGAGTTTGTAGTTGCAGTCGCTTCTGAGAATGGCAGCTCCACAAATATTGAAATGAGAGATAATTTCGCGTTTAAAAGCTGCTACCGCAACCAATTACCCTGCGAGTGTTGATTCAGAGAGTAATTGAAATCTCGTTTTGACAGAATATACTCTTCTCGTCAGCGGTGGTTTCAGTTTCAATTCGTAGGAGCAATTACGAGCAGTTGGAGAGACTTGCATCTACCTGAAAGTCCCGTTATATTAATTAATGAAACATTTCCATGCGAATATTGACGCACATTTTTCATATCTCATTGGTGATCACAGAAGAAAATTGAAACTAAATAAAGAAAATTATGAAACAGTCCGGCCGTTTGCTCGTCTACCTGACTACGTATCTGTCCGGGTGTAGGTCTGTCCGTGTGTCTCTCCTCTCTCTTTCTAGTACTCTCCCTCACAACCTCCCTCACTCTGTCCCTTTCTCTCCCTCTCCTTCACTCTCTTTTTCTTCCCCTCTGTCTCCCGATCTCTTTCCTTCTCTCTCACCCATTCTCTCCCTTTCCCTCTCTTTCTGAACCCCAACCACTGCTTCTCACCCTCTATTTCCCTCCCATTCCTACTTTCCCTATCTTTCTTACCTTTTCCCTCCTCCTTTCTCTCTCCCTTTTCCACTCCCTCTCTCTTTCCCCCTCTCCCACAATCTCTTTCTCCTTCTCTCCCTCCCTCTCTGTTTCTCATCATAACTAACTCTCCCTTTATTTCTCACACACACTCTCTCCCTCTCTCTGTCCTCTCCCTTTCTATCTCCCTCGCTCTCTCTACCTCTCTCAGTCCCTTTCTCTTCCTCTCTCCTCCTTTTTCTCCCTGTCTGTCAGTCTCTTTCTCTCCTTCTCTCTCCCAGTTTCCCACTCTTTATCGCCCTGAAATTCCCTCGCGACCTCTCTTACCCTTTTTCTATCTCTCCCTCTCTTTCCCCCCTCTCTCTTCCTCTCCCTCCCTCCATTCCTTTTTTTCTCCCTGTCTCACTTCCTTCCTCTTTCCCCCTCTCTTTTCCGGTCCCTCACCCACCCCTTTCTCACTCTCCACCTCTTTTTCCCTCTACCTCTCTATCTCCCCCTCTCCTTCCTTCTCTCGCCATTTCTCTCTTTCTCTTCCTCTCTCCCCTCCCTCTAATTTCTCCTTCCGCCTCTCTCTAACCTTTCCTTCTCTTTCTCCTGCTCTCTCCTTCAAATTATTCCTCTCTCCCCCTCTTTCTTCCTCCCTCCCCTCTCTTCCTCACTCTCTCAATCTCTCACTCTTTAGCCCTCTCCCTCTCTCTACCACTCGCTCTATCTCCCTCTCTCTACCACTCGCTCTATCTCCCTCTCTCTACCACTCTCTCTTTGCTCTCTTCCTCTCCTATTTTTATTCTCTTTCACTCTCTCCCTTTATTTCCCGCTCTCTCTCCTTCTGTCTCCACTCTGTCCTCTCTCCAATCTCTCCTCTCTACTCTCTCCCCTCTCTCCTCGTCTCTCCTCGTCTCTCCTTATCTCTCCTCTCTTCTTTCTAAATCCTTCACTCTCCTTCTGTCTTTCTTTCTATCTTTTCTCTCTCTTTCTTTCTCTCACTGTCTTTTTCTCTGAGACCCTTTTTCTTTTAGTCTCACTCCCTCTCTTTCTCCTCTATCTACTTTCCCCCTCTCTCTTTCCCTTTACATCTAGCTCCCTCTTCCTTTCTCTCTTTTCCCCCTTTCTCTACATTTATCTATACTTTTCTCTTCCTTACCTCACTCTTCCTCCATCTCACCCTCTCTCTCCCTCTGTTCCCATCTCTCTATTTTTCTCCCTTTCTCGCTTTCGCTCTCGCTCCCTCATTCTCCCTCACTCTCCTTTTCTCTCTCCGTCTCTTTCTCTCCTTTACTCCCTCTCTCTCTTTTCCTCTCTCACCGTCTCTTTCCTTTTATCCGTGTTTGGTCACTTCCTCTGTATCGTTGTCCCTCGCTTTCTCTCCCTCTCTTTTTCCCTGTCTCTCCCTCTCTCTTCCTCACTCCTCTCTCTTTCTCTCTCCCTCTCTTTGTCCTTCTCTCCCAGTTTTCCGTCCCCGTTTCTCTCCCTTTCCCTACATCTCCCACTCACTGCCACCTTCTTTCTCTACTTTTCTCACCCTGTCTCTCTTTTTCTCTCTCCCTCTCTTTCTCTCTCACTTTCACTCACTCTAACCCTATCTCTCCCTTGCTCTCTTCCCCCTCTTTCTCTCCCTCTCTCACACTCGTTCCTTCTCTTCCCCTCTCTCTCCTCCTATTTCTCTCCCATTCCCTCTCTTTTTCCCTATCCCCCTCTTTCTACTTATCTGCCTCTTGTCTCCCTCACACACCCTCTATCTCTCACTCTTGTTTTCCCTCTTTTTCCCTTTCCCTTCCACTCTTTTCCTCTCTCTCCGCTCCCTTTCCTTCTTTCCCTCTCTCTCCTCTCCCTTTCCTTCTTTCCTCCTTTATCTCCCTCTCTCTCTTCCTCTCTCCATCCCTCTTCCTCTCTCCCTCACTCCTCTCTCTCCCTCTTATATAAACATATATAAAATTTATATATGTAAACTCCTCATGTAAACATTTTCTTTTCGATTGTATTTAGCAGATTGAAGCTGTATTACGATTATAGTATGGAATGTAATCGGCTTACTGTTTCTCTGTCGCTGTAGGAAACGGTAAAGTCGCTGATCAACGTATTGTCAAAAGAAATTTAACACAGAGCTCCGTCGCTGGATGATAAATATTCTTTGGTAGCATCGAGAAACGCCGAATTGACAAAAATGTAATATGCAAGATCTCATTCTGTACATAATGGAGAGATGCACGTTTCTTGGTGGCGTGTGGCCTCAAAGTTTAAGGTTTTAAAGCCCTACAACGCTTTTAACTCAGAGATGCAGTAGTGTTTACAAATCGCCGGAAATACACTTGTGATATTGTCAGAAAAACAAAAGAATGAAGCAAAATGAATCTTATATTTTCATTGAGTGCAATTAGCACTATATGCGTAAAAAGTGTAAAGAAAAAAGAAAGCGCCGGTTTTTGAAAAAATGGTGATTAATCGTTTTTGAAAATGCGGAATTTTGAGTTCGTTTTCACAGAAAACTTTTGAAGTTTTCGAGAAACGTCATATGACACTATTTAAAGCACATATACTCATAAATGAAATAATGTAAACAAATAGCCGCTAATGTAAATATTAACAATTTGAGAGGCAAGTCAAAAAAACTTAATTTTTGTAATTTTGAAAAAAACAATGATAGAGCAATGTGGCATTTGTCATATTATAGAGTGCATTTAGCACTATCACCTCCAAAAGTTTAAAGAAAAAATTTGGAGCCATTTTTGAGAAAATCTTGTTTATGTAATTTTGTAAAATTGGAAATACTGCACACAACATTGCGCGAAAACTACTCCATACATGAACCATTTTCAAAAAACCATACATGAACTTCATGAAATATCTAATTATGGAACACAAATTTCATTTAAAGTAAAAATCTTTATCTCCAATTTTGTAGTTGTAGGAAGACACCAAAAAAAAATTCAACTTTTTGCAATTTTCAAAAATTTGGAGTCAACAGGGAAGATCCGACCTATACCTCATTTATAGATGTATTTTACTGTATTCTTACAAAAAATTTAAAGAATTAATTTGGAGCAGTTTTCGAGAAAATTTTGAAAATGTCTCAGAGGGTTCATGTAAAGTGCCCTAAATCTTATTTAATAGCTTCAAAATAATTTTTGAATATATACTTCAGGTAAGCCTGTGAAGTTTATAATGTGTACGAACTTATTTATGTTTTAGAATGTAAACTTTTGAAATCATTGGATGTAGAAGTAAATTGGTTTACTTTTTATTACAAAATAGAATCTGATGATGGAATGAAAAAACGCTCAGAAAAGTTGTTATCTTTGAAAAAACGTTTTGTAATAAAAAAATTATAAAAAAGAGGCATGGAAGAATTTATTTGTCTTTAGATATTGGCCAAAGATAACATACAGTTCAAACAGAATTACAAGATAAATATAAATAAAATGTGAAGTTATATAAAATAAATGTGATCACAATTTTATGACAATTTAATGATAAACATGACAATTTAAAAAAATTCTGTTTTGTATTTTTCTCTCCATGTACATTTTCATTGGGCGATGGAAGGGGAAGTGAGGGAATGCCATTTCATAGTGCCAAGGGGGTTTATAGCGACATGCCTGACAAAATTGATGGGCAAAAATTATTCAAGAGTTAATATTAAAAAATGAAAGTGCAGCACGGTTTTTGTATTGCAAATATGAACTCAACTGAGTTACATAAAATAAATGTGATAACAATTTTATTACAATTTAATAAAAAATATAAGAATTTGAAAAAGTTATGTTTTGTATTTTTCGCTTATACATTTTCGGCAAGTGAAGGAAGTGAAAGGGAGGAGGACCATTATCCGGGTCAACTACCCACTCGGATGTATACCAATCACCGGTCATGATGTTGACAGAAAATTTCTTCTTAATGTTACTTTCAATTACTGTAATCACAGGTGTGTTATATTAGTCTGTTCAGTGCAAAAATGGTTCTGAAAATTATTATTTATCCCTCTCCTGAAGTAAATTAACATCATCAGTGTTGGTGGAAATAAATTTCTCATCTCAAAGCCTCTTGTTATGTTATTGAATATTTTTGTCTTATGATCAAAACAGATGAGTTAGTGATGAAGTCAGTTATGAAATGAATTAATATGTAGCCTGATGTGAAGTCAAATAGGTGGGTCAATAATAGTTTGCGCTATTGAAACTATTCTTAATGAGTTTATGTGCAGCCTAATGCAATGTGGTCACTACTTAATGCTCCGTATTATACGTCTTTCCTCCATTGTGAGAGAGAAACTCCCATCGAAGCCCTCAATTGCAGGTATTTTTAAACTTAGTGCCACGATGGCATATGTAATTCATAACTTAAACACACCTACTAGATCTTTTACACATCAGAGCTTAGTACTAATTGTAGGTGGGCAGAATGACATAAACTTTGGCAGTCACTTTGATACAGAGCAACATTTAACAAAAATACAAAAGACTGACAAACACATAAATGTAATTATAACTTTTCTGCCCCCTCCTCCTCAGCACAATAACATTCCTTAAAACAACAAAATTAAACATCATATAAGAGAGTCCTTGTGAGGGATACCTATCACACTCGTTGATCTTATCTCTCAGAGATTAGAAGTCACAGAAATGAGACTTTTCTGGCACCTCGTAAGAATCACATGTTTAGATTGACAAAGAAACATTGAAATCAGAAAAAACTCAAAGCAAGAAATATAGTGGATGACATTAAAGAGAACCAGAGGAGATTGCTTTCACATGAGCGAAGATTGCAAGCAGAAGAATTTCCTAAAGCAGTTTTAAAGTGCAAACCCATAGACTAAAGAAATATAGGAAGACTCTACAAAAGATGGATTGCTCAGGAATATCTGGAGGAATACTCTCTACTCCCCATTTCATTTGTAAATTCAACTTCTGTTGCAACCAAAAACCCACCCCTGTATAAAACCTATAGTAGCAAATATCAGCGGGAAAGCAGACAATGTACAAAATAAGAATTATCTTCACATTCTTCATCAAAATGTACAGTCACTGAAAAACAAACTCACTGATATAGATGATATCACTGAGAAGCTCAACATCATTTCAATATTGTGCTTCACAGAACACTGGCAGACCAAAGAAGAATTAGATAACACATATATAATAGCCTTCTCTTTAGCTAACAGCTCATGTCAAAATATTAACAATTTGCTTCATGTGGTGGGACACTTATTTTTATTAAAGATACTATAAGTTTTGTACTCTACACCAATATCACGCATCTTATAAAAGAGAAATTCTTTAAAATATCCATCACTGATTTAGCTACAATAAAATCATGATTCTTACGCATATATCACAGCCTGACTGGGAATTTGAAAATCTTTTTAAAACATCTTGAAGTTATTCAAACAGAACTTAAAAAACACAGACAGTATAAAATTGTTCTTAATGACGACTTCAAAACAAATTGCCTCACACAATCCAGTAATGAAAATCTATTTAAATACTCACTAAAATCATAAAAATCTACAAACAACCATAAATACACCAACCTGAATATCAAAACCTAGTAGTATTGTTATAGATCACATAATAATTTATGCAATAACCATTGTTTTTCTGTTGCTATATTTAATCACAGACATCAGTGATCACACTGCCCAGATTCTAACACTTCAAACAGAATAAAAAATTACAGAAAAGACAACTTGCCAAGAAACCTGTAATTATTCCCAAGGAAACAATAAAATTCCAAAACTTTCTCCAATTAGAAAATTGGAATGAAGTATATAAAGTAACTAATACAAATGATAAGTTTAACTTATTCATAAATATGTACATAAGACATTTCAATGCTCACTTTTTCTCAAAAACTTAAAATGATCTGAAATAAAAAAACCTATAACATATAATTCAATCCTAAAAAATGTAATCAAACAAGCAAAAATTATGACAAATGATAAGTACATTTCAAATGCATGTAACAAAACAAAAGCTAGTATGTGGGACATTATTAAAAGGACTACAGCCAACTAATAGTATCAGAAAAATATAGAACTCTATTACAAAAACCAAACTTTACAAGATACACAAGAAATAGCTGACGTATTCAGTGAACACTTTTCACAAATAGGTAAACAATTAATCTCTCAACACTCTCTAAACAATAAAAATCACCAACCAAACAATAATGTAACATAAGTGGTAAATTCCATATATTTATACGAATCTCCCCTCTGAAATTTTTAAAATCATTGGACAAATGGAGAATAAATTCTCAGCAGGCCTGGACGACATTCCTGATTTTCTTATCAAACACAGTGCTCCATGTAAAGTGGAACCATTCTCACACATTTGCAATTACTCTAAAAACAGACATACTTCCAGATGTATTCAAAATAAACCTTTGTCTAACCCTCAGAGACTTGAGCAAATTTACAACTGTAGAGAACATTTTAGACCTCATTGGTTTTTGTTCTTTTTCAATCATTATTTTCACTTTAAATTGATTCTAATATTTTTTCTTCAATATTGATGTATTATTATTTGTATGAGGTTAATGATTAGTTACAAGACTGCTGTTAAAGTTATATTTACTGGAAACTGTATAAAAGTCTTCACAAACTGTAATACATTTCCAGTTTAATAGTTTTAGCACTCGTAGATAATCATTTTGTTGGAATGCATACTGCACATACAATTTTTACATACACAACATTTATTATTACATGAAATGACTTGAAAATAGGAATCTTGCAAAAACAATCAACAGAACTCAATATGTTATAATAATGTATTCATTCAGCACATTTGAAGCCATGATAATCAGCTCCAAACAATATAACAGAAATGATATCTATGTGATATATTGGAAAACAACAAGTGATTATGTATAAATGCTCCCTTAACAAAAGACTATACTGAGCATCCAAAAGGAAAGTAGTATTTTTTTTAAATGACATTTAATGTATTATATATCATTTGGATTGTATAATTGTAAAGAACCTGTAACAAGTATTGTACTTCAGCATCTGGGTCAATGACCCCCATCTCAATCAAGTTTTCATCCAGTTTCCCTGATCCTCGAGCAAATGCTAAGATGGCCCCCTGTTTTGCTTCTGGACATAAATGTAACTTCAAATTAACTTCTCCCCATAGCACATCATACACATTTTTTTACTGTTTTTGACGTAAATAAATAAATAAATAAACAATGAACTACAAACCTATTTTGCTGCTACAAGGATTTTCAAAAATTCAGGAAAGAAAGGAAGAAGGGGAACCACTGATAGACTCAAATAGTTTTTAAATACAAATGTCCTCAGCAATGTTCATGGCTTCAGGAGTAATAGATCCACAGACACAGCTGTCTTTTCGTTTTTAAATGACATACTTGTTGCACTAAATCAGAAGGAGATTGCCATTTTCTTTTTCCAAACATGTACAAATATAAAATATGTAAAATATTCAATTGGATTGACAATCAACAACAGCGTGTGCAGGAATAAAAGAAACAAGATAGAGATTCAGAAATAAAACTGTATAATGATTATATTCTTGCATTAACAGTAAGCACATTTATGTGTGGATATAATTAATTGTAGACGTACCGGAGTGGGGAGAAGACTATAACCATCATATGCTTGTGATTTATATATTAGTTAATATATATTAAATATATAATATATAATCATATATATTATATATATATATATATATATATATATAATACTATACACACACGTTAGGGCTTTGGAGACGCCGTTGCGTCAATTGAAGACGCGACACCATTTTTAAAAAGACTTATCTTCCCACAATCTACAACTCCATTTGATTGTTGCCCGGATTTGCTTTCCACTTCCACATTTTTGGCCCCTAATTTTTTTAAACGATTAAAACTCCACAAACTCAGTCTAATTTGTAATAACTTTTGAATGTGCAATCTGCGTCTGCTTCTTTCATTTTGTAGCATTACTCATAGTTTGGTTTTCTCCGTATTCACTTGAAGTTATTCGAATTTAATAAGTTTGCCACAACAAATCATGTCTTTAGTAATTTCTTAGAATCTTCTGGCCGGATCCGAAAACAAATTATCAGCCCTCCCCCCCAGGAGACTGAAACACGTCGAATAACACCTCATATGTTTCGATTGGTGCCCGGGAAGTGGGCTGTTAGTGACGATACCGTACTCAGGTTTACTCGCAATTACTCATATACTATGTAGGGGCTGCTTGAATTTGAACAGTTTGTTGTAACAGTTTTAAAAGTTTTTTCATGTGTTGAAAATGTATGTCATCAATAGCTTTGTTCAAATATAATATGGTCTTATAGTCTCTAGCACTGGACATACCAATGAATCGTAGTAGATAATAATGTCCTACTCCTGTTTAAAAATTTCCAATCCCCAATGGCCTTGTATGAGGGGATATGAACTGGTAATATTGAAATTTTGAAATTATAAACGCCATAAAATATTTTGCAGTTACGAATGCTTAGAACTTAGAACAGCTACAGTTTTAACGTTATTTGCTAATATGCACATAAAAAATGTGTTTCTGTATCATTAGTCACAGCTTGATTTTCTCCGTCTCTGAAGTCCTTCAAGTTCAATAAGTTCCAAGGCAACATTGTTCGTGTTGTCTAGACTATCCGGGACGAGCCGCGTCACTGACATGGTGGCTAAAGTTTCGGCCAGCATATTGTGGCCTTCTTCAGAGAGTACTGCTGAACGCTCTGAAGAAGGCCACAATACGCTGGTCGAAACGTTAGCCACCTTGTCAGTGACGCGGCTCGTCTCGGATAGCCTAGACAACACAAACTCCAGCCGCGGAAGCCTATGCAACCAATACATTCGTTGGTTTTTGAAAATATATGTTTTTAAATGCGTTAGTATGGATACGAAATACATTACATTTGCGTCGCGGCGATTCACTTGTCGCATTCAACGTAACCTACATAGATCTCTTTGGGTGAAGTTGAATTAATTCCCGGCATATTCACTAAGATAGCAGCACTAAAACACGCAAAAACGCGTTTTTGGAAATTTCTGTGAATCATCTGGCCGGGTTTGAAAACAAATTATCAGTTCCCCGCCAGGAGACCAACGCGCGTCGAATGACACATCGTATATCTCGATTGGTGCACGGGAAGTGGTCTAACCGTGAGTGACGGATCCGCACACACGTCCTCTCGCACACTCGTAGTTACTCAAATACTGCATAGGGATTAAACCTTTTTTAAAAATACAGAAAAAAGTAAATCTTTTATAATATAAATTTGAAGATCCGCGAGATGAAATATCGACTTTTTTGTAATCTGTCCAAACATTGGGGGGAGGGGGGATGCAGTTGCCCTTGCTCCCCTGAATCCTGCCTCTGTATATGTTTGTTTTTTGGTTGGTTCAAACGTAATGCGCTGCCGAACCGTTCATCTGATTGCGATAAACCTTTGTCAACTTATTGCATACAAATACGCACATAGACGCGCGTTGATAATTAATTTATGCTGCCTCAAACACCCCTGAACAGGGCATACTACGCAACCCGCCTGACTCTGAAGTACGAGTATTAAGAGCGTCGCCTTTGCATGTTCTTCTCCTGCGATTATAGACCAGTCGAGAGGTATCTGACTCAGGAAAAAATTCCATTAGCTATTGTCTCAACGATTATCTACACTAATAATTTCGCCTCTTTTTTAGTTTTTTGATTATATCTTCGAAGTTACGCGTTTTATCGAAACAATTGTTCTATACGAAATTAAAGTAGATAACATTTTCTACAAAATGCATACATTTATTTAAAACTTTCGAAAAACTGTTTACGCGCTAGAGCGCGCTGAAAACAGCCTGTGGCCAAACCGAAGGAATAGCTCTTTCCAGCCATCCTATCTCGAGGCGACGCTCTAATTTCACGTTATCATGCTAGATAACAGTTATTGTAAACGAATAATATGCATTCTTAAATTATTAACACTTCGATACTCGCGGAAACAATAGGGGCGTATTTTCTATCCGTAAATCTAAGCGTTGGTAACCAAAATAAGAGGGTATTATTACGCCCTGAGGAAGATCGCAGAATGACGACCGAAACATCGGCACCTTCGCCATGGACGCGGCGTCACCCGGACAGCCTAGTAAATACTGACTCCGGCCGCGGAAGCCATCACTCTCTCTTAAAATAAGAGGTATACAAGAAAATTATTACGAAAACACGTTCTGTGCTATACAATATATTCATCAACAATTTGTACCAACAATATGTGTTGTCAATATGAGCCAAAGTATGAGTAAAAGTAAACATACAACACTGATGAGGAAATTTTAAGCGTTAAACAAAAATATTAAAGCTGATAATTCATAGAAATGCAAACTTCAGATTAAAAAAGAAATAGAGTATTACTATAGAATAAAACGAGGGTAAGGAATCAGCGGACAACACGGATTAAATCCAATTGCCAATGTATCGTCTGTCTTAAAAATTATTAAATTTGTTTCTTGAATTATGAATATTAGTTATCTCATTATTAGCCAATCACTGACGTGTTAACAAGATATCCATATTGATTGCCGAAAATTATATAATTGTCTGTGGAGAAAACAATGATAAATCGTTATCTTTTAAAAACTTTACCATATAGTTAGTGTATAGCGATGAGTTACATAGGAAGACGTGCATAGAGTGTGGCTCTACCAGATGTAATGTTGCAATGGAGAAAGACACCTGATACGAGCGAGAATGATATTTACTGGTGAGAAGTGATTCCTCCGGTTCTTAAACAAAATTTCTCCTGCTCTGTCTTTTATTGGTCTCATGTTCTCCAACTATAATTCTAAAGATAGTTTTGTTACTAACACATCATGCGGTCCATGCAAACTTGGATTACTGCACATTGCGGCAGCGGTATACGGCACAATTCCCAAGAAAACTACAGCGATTCCGATTCTTGCGCATTACACGCAGATCCTCGTAGAAAGTTTCAGAAATCTATTACTTGCATATTATTCCACGAAGTATTTCATGCACTAGCGCGTGTCATTGACTCCAGCGATAACCCCGCCTTACGCGCTGGCGCGAGGTCGGCAATATTAAGATAGTTTACCACATCACGAACTCATTGAAAAATATGAACAAGTAATATTTGAAGTTTTATTACGTGTGCATAATGCCTTGAAAGAGTGTGCTAATTGGGATAAAACCTTAGGAGATGGAACGTAGATAATTTTTGTGAAAAAAGAAGATTGGAATATTTCGTCGAAACCAGGAGATAGGACGGTATTTTTTTTCTCTCTCATTTTAATGTAACTCACAAATTGAAGTTCACGGTATGTATACGAGGCAACACGGAAACGAAAAATTGATTTCTGTTTATGTGAAGAGAGCTCAAGAAGATGCTGAATTACAACTACGTTCATATATATCTGTCTTCAAAACTCATTGTTTTATTTGTGAAGAGGAGGAACTAGGAGGCTTCGCGAAAAAAACAAATTTAAAAATTACCCTCAGAACCAAATCTAGTATACACTGTGAGAAAATTAACTGTTAGAGAAACTTTTATGACTCGTGAGACATCGTAATGATGATTATGGACGTTCTAAATAAAATACGTTCTATATAGCTGCCGATGCACACGATTATTTGATGTAGACTGCATCAGCCCCCAAAGAAAACAGGAACACAAATCATAGTTAAAAGGCCCTGCACAAATGTTGAAGAATAAGCGATGCAAACTAGTTTTAGTTTTATTGGAAACAGTAACGACGAATACCAATTTACCATTGAAGTGATAGAAGGTGATTTTCTTCCACATCCAAAATTAGTGTGCCTTATGAAGTATGTTTCAAGGATTTACTGATACTCCGCGCAAGTAAATACGTCCCTACGGATTTAACGAGTATCAGAGTATTAATTTTTTAACGACGCCAATTCTTTGTTCACAATAGCTGTTTTCAAGCATGATCAACCCGCTTTGGCCACAGACCCAAAAAGTAACCGCTGTTTCAGTGCGTTTTAGCGCGTAAACAGTTTTTCGGAAATTTATATTAAATATATGCATTTTGTAGGAAATTTTGTGAACTATAATTTTGTAAATAACAATTGTTTTGATGTAACGCATAGTTTTGAAGATATATGCGAAAAAATTAATAAAAGGGCGTAATTTTTAGGAGTTTTTGCAATTGTCTGTGTGAAGCCGACCTTTTTGAGGTGACAAACATCAAATTCGAATTCAGCACCATCGAAAACATGTAGAACCGTTGAGAAAAACCTTCCGGAATTTTTTCCTCGGTCGGACCCTTTTGAGCACCAATTGACTGGACTATTTGAAATTACACTCAGGAGAAAGACAGAGATGCAGAGAGAGAGAAACGAATAGAGAAAGATAAGAGAGACAGAGATTGACATAGAGACGAAGACAGAGAGTGTGTGTGTGTGTATATACATACTCACACAAACATAAATTTATGACTTGAAAGTTATTGTAATAAATTACTACTGCATTAAATTCTACTAGTTTATCAATGCTATTGTTATGATTGTAGTTGTTTCAGTGGAGTAGCGAAGTGGTGTAGCTTCAGTTGGTGTCAAAAACTAATGGTATCACCCCCTCCCCATAAAATAAATATAAAAATATCTATTGCTGAATAGTTTATATATGATTTAATTAAAATAAAACTATATTTGCACAGCATATTTATTTATAATATATTAAAAAACGATGTAAAGGAGAACAATTGAAATATAATTTTTAAATAAATAATTGTATAATTCTTACTACAAAATTTTCTAATTGGTGTCACCTGAGCAAACCCTCCCCCACCCCCTTAATTCATCACAGGGTTCTTTAAATACTATTGTTCATAATTGAACATGTTCTGAAACTGATCTTAAGTGTATGACCAACAAAATTATTATTATAATAGCTGTATTGTGTGTCAATTTCATGGATTTCAACACTCCTAGGTTGTTGAGAAGTCTTACCGAAACTTACAGAATTTTATTCTGTCAATAACTGTTCAATAAGTTCAACATATTTCCAAAAGAAATTTTCCTCAACCATATTTCTCAAATTTTCTTCTACCGTATTAATTCAGCAGGTGTAGTTCAAAATAGTACTATTTGAACATAATTCTTATTTATAGGCACTAATTATTTGCATTGCATGTTTTTTAGGTAATAGTATTATGAATCTAATTATTATAATTCTAGGTCAATGCCTGCTACCTCAATCATTGTTTTCATGATTTTCAAAAAGGTCATTCTGCTTTGTTCCTGGGGAATTGGAGTAGATTCTTCTCCCTCATCAAATATCACACACAGTTCTCATTTGTATCTTTTATACAAATAAATCAATATTAGAACTTTTAA
>BOPP01000122.1:446328-456552 GCA_017312745.1 Gryllus bimaculatus | reverse complement strand
GAATAAAATAACAAAATAAGTGGTGTTAGAACACCAAATACTTTCTTGCCATTAGTAATGGTAAAACTATACCGCAATTTTTCTGGCCGAATTATCACATGTCAGCCATCATTTTTTGTAAAACTCTTTACAAATCGTACAACAATAGGGGCGAGAACTAATTATTTTCAAGCAAATATCAACACAAATTCGACTACTATATCATGTCCCAACAATGAGATGAAATTTACATTTTTGTAACTTTTGAAAAACAAAAGAATAGAGCAAAATTATGTTTATGTGATCTCAAAGAGAACATTTAGCATTATATGTACAAAAAGTTTTAAAAAAATGGAGCCGTTTTCTATAAAACTTGGTTTTTGTTATTTTTTAAATTACACATATTGCACGCAATATTGCGCAAAAACTAATAAAATTAAAAAACAAATTCATGACAATGAAAGAGCGAAATATGGAGAACAAATTTTACTTGAAGAAATGAAGCCTGCGATATGACAGGCGAAATGTCGGCCCCTCTGCCAACGACGCGGCGTTACCCGAACAGCCTAGAAGTCATGAACTCGAGCCACGAAAGCCTACGTGTACATTGAAGAAAAAATATCTATCTTCAATTTTGTAGTAGGAAGACGACAAAATAATTCAATATTTTGCAATTTTCTAAAATTCAGAGTTATCTGTGAAAAATGGAGGTATGCCATCTTCATTAGAGTACTTTTCTCTACTCTTACAAGAAATTTTAAGAAAACAATTCTAGAGGGTTTTAAGAAAATTTTGAAAGAGTCCCAGGAGCTTAGTGTAAAGTATTCTCAAATTTAAAAAAAACAATATTTTCAAAATCTCAAAGTCAGTCTGTCCATCCGTCTGTGAACACCACAAGCGCCTAAACCATAAGTAGGATTTTTTTCCAAATTGAAGACACCACTGTCCATCTGGCTCGAGGCTAAGCTTTGAGATTTTGAAACACATTCTTTAAAATTTGGGGGTACTTTGCATGAAGCCTTCCAGACATTTTAGAAATTTTCTCAAAAATGGCTCCAATTTTTCTCTTTACGGGTTTGGTCGAGATAGTGATAAATGTACTTTATGAAATGACATAAACATAAGTTTTCTCTCTTCTTTTGCTTTTCAAAAATTACAAAAAAATTTTTTTTTACTTGTCTCTCACGTCGTTAATATTTACATTAGCAGCAATGTGTTTACATTACTTTCCCGTACACAAACGTATATATGTTGTATATGGAAAGTTAAGTATGGTTGCGGAAAATCAATTTCGTGATTTCAACGCAAATACATGTTTTGGGGTCCCGTGATACCGAAAAAGTTGTTTTTCAAAACTTCCGTCTGCCTGTCCGTCTGTGAACACCACTAGCACCTGAACCGTATGTACGATTTATTCCAAAATGGATATTCCCCAGTCGATCTAGCTCAATTCGAGGCGAACTTGAAAAACTTTCTTCAAAATGTGGGGGTACTTTACATGAAACCGGTTCATCTTCTTCCCAAGATGAGTCTCACGAGACTTGTACCCGACCGCCGCCGATCACTTCTCTGTACTATTCGTAAACGTGATTATTCAATAAATAAACAAATTTTATTATTTTCTCCATCAAAACAATTAAAACCGTAGTGGTTGTTATACTACAGGTGAGAATGCAATCCGTGAACATTTTCTTGACCTACCCACAGCTCTATAAGAGTATATCATGCATATCTGTTTCATATCCGATGGCTTAGAAACGAGATTTTAGAGGAAGAAATTGATAAGAAATGATTTGCTCCTGCAAATAAAAACTAGTTCAAGGGGCCGGCGCCTTAAATTACGTAACCCCGTCGCGTAATCTCTCGAACACTAAAACGAGGAGGAGGGGATTGAGGCAACGTTAAACTCTGCCGTTACCATTATGAGATAGGGATGTATCTTAGTGTTTACGTAATTATGACTGAATATTAATATATATATTATATATTATATTAATTATTTATATATATATAACATGGCCCACGACCAGTATGGGACAGTGGTTATGTCTTCAATTTGGAAAAAAAAAAAAAACATCTTTGGTTTAGGCGCTTGTGGTGTTCACAGACAGGACGGATGGACAACTGACTGTGAAATTTTGAAAACTCAATTGTTTTTTTTTTTTTTTAAATTTGAGCGAACTTATACCACTAAGCTCTGGGACTCTTTCAAAATTTCTTAAAACCCCTCAGAATTGTTTTCTTAAAATTTCTTGTATAAGAAGTAGAGAAATTCTATCTAATGAGGATGGCCCATACCTCCATGTTTCACAGATAAATCCTGAATTTTAGAAAATTGCAAAATATGAATTATTTTTGGCGTCTTCCTACTACAAATTTGAGATTAGATAATTTTTCTTCAATGTACACGTAGGACTTTCGTTGGCTCGTAGTTCATGACTTCTAGGCTGTCGGGGTAAAACGCCGCGTCGTTAGGCAGAGAGGTCGACATTTCGAAATCGTTCATCTATCGCAGGCTTCCATTTCTTCCCAAGTTAAAATTGTTCTCCATTATTTCGCTCTTCATTGTCATTGAATTTGTCTGATTTTTTTTAATTTATTATTTTGCGCAATATTGCCCCGAACTACATTTCGTATGACCTCAAATAGTGATGAGTCATTTGAATGCAAGTTGTTATATTTTTGGATATTTGTCAAAAAAAGTGTATGGGGTTAAATGAGTTACAATGGTTCTTATTAATTTAAATAATTTAATGGCTGGTGGTTACCACTAGGTTATCACTCTCCACTTTACCATACTGCGCGACAACACAATCCATTAGCTTCGCTTGATATAAATAATTTCAATAGTCTCGAACAATATGAGCAAACCGAGTTTATTAGATAACCAAAACAACACAGTGCGTTAGTTACTGTAGTCAAATTGTCACATGCGTAACTGAAAGCTTAAGCCCCGAGTCAAAACTTGAGGATTATTGGATTGAATGTAGCGTCGACTTTACGCGTTCATGATATCCGAATGCTTTCAGGTGAGCACTCTTCGGTCGTCACGTTCTTGCTGCAGCCAATGTCTTTTCTTTTGATAGATCAAGGTAATTAGCTTGGTTTGTGAGCATTTGCGTTATTCTATCTCTAATATTGCTGCGCTAATAGGAGCCCCCATATCTATGATTATAATAGTTTCTGGAACGCGACATTAAATCCTCCAACCATGGTTCTGTGCTCCAACGCACACACGCACATACTGATTTTTGATAGATATGATTTGTGAATTTTACACTTGTTGATATACTCAGAATTAAAATGTGCAAATTGTAGGATTGCCACCTTGCCAATTTCATGAGAAAACGGAGAACTGTCTGTCGACCGGGAGGGTAATTAAATATTCAATTGCTAAATTAAAGGTTGTTATGTGCAGTGAGAGTTGTTAAGTTATATAATTAACTTACTTCATTTTTATTAATTCAAATATAAATAATATAAAATAAATGGAGCAAAGATATTTGCTGTAACCATTTTATACTAAAAGTTATTCTATTATGTAGGTGGTTCATTAACATACTCTATCTATTTATTCGTTTTTATATACGAATAATAACACAACCTTTTCGGAATTGTCTTAAAACTGTTGTTTTCGCTCGACTCTAAAATATAGTCTTAACTTCTGGGATTTCTAAACGGATGGAATTATGATTAAATATTATACTCTTTGGTTATAGAGATATGTAGATAATTCATAATTTGTATGTAAAAACTTACCTGTATAGTATTCGTTTTTAACATTTTATTTCAAATTGGTATTGTATATCTAAATATTCACTTTGATACGATAATACGAAAATTCTGATCGTTGTTCAAATGAAGATATCTCTGAAGTTGCATTCCCGTCGAAGGAGATTATTCTGGAAAACTGTTGCGCTCGATCCGACGAAATTACTCAGATAATCGCTATATGCTGTCTTCATTATGCGATGTTAGAAAGCAAAAGATCGATGGTGCGATACACTGGAGAACGCAACTCCAATTTGAGTGTTCTGCTCCTTTATCCTTCTGAATGAAGAAGGAAAGGGCAGATTTCTGATGAAATAGAAAAAGCCCTTTAAAATTTTAAGTTGAAAAATCTAATTATTTTGTAAAAAATTTGAAAATGTATTGAAATTGAAAAAAAACGGAGATAATTTTTCAAAAACCGGAGGACCGCGAGATGAAGCTCAAAAACGAAGGTTCTCCGCGGTCTAAACCGGAGAGTGTCAACCCATAGAAAATTGACCTCTGTTGACGTTAGGAAAATACCTACAACAATGAGTGCTTGTGCCCTTTGACTAACCAACAATGAGTGCCTTAGTACAACAGCTATCAAAAGCTCAAATTGACTCCGTTGTAGTTAGAAAACGTATTGTATGGCGGAAAAGATAAAAACGCTGTTTTTAGTTTTTTTTCGGCATATTCGAATTTTGCTCGTACGTTAAAAACAATCCTTGAGACTTCAACAAGAGCATTTTATAAAAAACGAATTAGCGCTCGAAATTGGTCCGGCGTCTGTGAGTTATGCGCGCTTACCAACACATTTTTGCGATTCATTATTTTATTATTATGTACTTAGCGACCCGACAGACTTCGTACTGTCCAAAAGATTGGTAATTGGCAGTTTTTTTCCTACAATTTTATAGTCTGAGCAAAAAATCTCCTAAACAAGAACCGTCACCCTGTGATAGGGCGTTACGAAATATTTGGCTTGAAAAAATTAGATTCTCCACACTGTGAATAAGAAAATAATTAAATAAAACATATATAAGCGTTTAAAAGTAAGTAATCGCTTTATTTGTTAATTCATGCGAAATCATCTAATGTGCTACCCCTAACAAAAATCTAGTTTTAATTTTCTATGTGTAGTCTTTGTGAGTATTACAAGATGATTTTTGTTGATTACCTGGCGCATGACAAACAAATTGCATGGTTTTCCATACACAGGGAACAAACAACATACAATGTGGAAGCATGTGAGAAACATGGCGTTTTCCATGAATTAATACCACTATTCTTACACTTAATGATTGCCCTTGGGACTTGTTTATTGGTCATAGGCAAAAGCAATCCGAACGGGAAACTGTAGTCGGTTAAAGTTTAAACGGCACATCATCGAAATCATTGGGTCACTGCGCGGTATGGAGAACGTCATATTCTATCTTTGTGAATCTTTTACATATTCAGTTGCTGCGTGTCACGTGGTTTAGTAAATTGTGTGTAATCGCTAACCGGTGCTGCCGTTGCAAAGACGTGGTTGTTGATATTTCGGCTAAACATATAACCTACCGAATCAACCTTTGCATGAATGATTGTGAAGGTGGCAATTCTTGGTAAATCAGAACGATGTTAAAATCTGGTGATATTTCACTACATCATCTTGGTTAGTAGCCAAATAAACTAATTTTATATATCCCTCCCTCTCGATTCCCGACCTGTGAATTTGTCTCTGTTGAAATTTATATAAATTTAATTCATTTTACATCCTATGTGTGTTTTGCCAGCCAATTAGCTCGTTTCGCTCAACCAATCATGGTTTCTGTAATTTTGAGAAAACATCTGGGCAAACACCTTCTGAAGAAGTTCATCTTTTGATCGCAGTTAACTGACAAAAACTTTGAGGAAAGTATAATGCAGCCAGTCAACATTGTCTATAGGTAAATTTGCCATTACCAATGTCAATGATTGTTTAGAGATATGTTTCCAGATTGGTCATGTTGCACTTAACACGCATATTCTTGCTTAAATAAAAGTTACTCTGACATGTGTCCACAAATTGGAGGACTTTAGACATGCATTAATCCCCCGGGAACAATGAAAGTGGTTTCTTCTCGATCATATAGCGAAAAAAAAAATATTCGCAACATATTATAGCTTCAATTTACTACTAACGAGCGGGGCCCATTTGCGTATTGCGAAACTTCCATATGTGGAATTCTCTTGCACCAATTCCAATCACAGCCATATCACTCCCTGTAGTTACATATTGCAATGTATTTTAGATAGAATTTCACGAGATATTGCAAGAATTCAACATTGTGTGTTGCTTTAAGGACTTGATAAATATGAGCCGGTAATGTGAATATTGCCGAACAATCAACGATTATCCCTCCTTTGTGCATATCTTGTTGCATTTAATTTGGACAATTGTTCATCTTCCATTTGCTGTTCGATCGTCGACGATACAGGGATAAACGTCTACTTACCTGTGAGATATGTGTGTGTTCGGATATTAATGTGCCGTAAATTGTTATATTGTTGGATTTGGGTCAAAGTGTATGGAATCTGCTTCTTATTGCCTGAAACCATGAGTACAATGGCTTCCCGGTGCGTGGTTTTGTCGCGGAATGACGTTATCGATTTCCACTTTACCTATTTTTTGCGCAACACAACTCCATTAGCTTCGTTTTGAAATTTCAATGCCTTACAATTATAAGCACCCGAGTTCATAGAACCAATAACAACACATTGGGTAGTTACTTAGTCAATTGACAGCAGGATGCGGTTAACTGAAGAGGGGCACCTCCCGATTCAAAACTTGAGCGATATTAGTTGAATGTTGCGCTCGCGCTTCACGCGTTCGTGAATATCGAATCTTTGCAGTAGTGCGAGGTGTGTTGGTCGTCACGTTCTTGTGCAGCGATCGTTATATAGAGTCGACAAGAGTATAGCTTAGGATTTGTAGCATTTTCGGGTTTCTTCACCTAATTGCTTCGTCTAATAGGAGGGTCATAATCTATATTGGTATAATAGTTTCGGAACGGCGGAGCGTGGGCTTATATCCGGTCCACGATGTTTCTGTGCTCACAACGCACACTGTTGTGGGATAGATGGATGAGAGTGTTGGACTTTGGGGGTGGTAAAACCTGTAATACATGTGCAAAATTGTAGGGTTGCCACCTTGCCAATTCCAGAAAACCGAGCGCGCGTGTGCCAACCGGGGAACATTAAATATTTAATGTGGAGAGACGTAAAATTGTGTGAGTGCCGTGAGTGTGAGTGTTAACTTATGATTACTTACTTCATCTATTGTCGTGCAGTGTGCAATATAATAAAAAGAGAGTAATTGAGAAAACGTGATGAGTTGTGCTAAACATTTTTATACTAAATTATCTATTATAGTAGTGTTTTAACATACCTTCTATTAATTGGTTTTATATACAATTACGACAAGGCTTTTCGGAAGTTCTAAAATGCTTGTTTCGCTCAATGAGAATAGGTGAGTCTTAACTTCAGTAATTTCTAAGGACGAGAAGAATGGTATGATTAATTTATTTTTAGGTTATAGAGATATGCTAAAACAAATTTGTATGTAAACTTACCTGTATAATTATTCGTTTTTAATGGCAGTGTGTGAGTGTAGTGCAGAGAGTGGGTGGTGTGTATATCGTGAATATTCAGCCGTTGATTACGAAATGTCGATACGAAAAATTCGATCTGTGTTCGAAATGGAAGGTAAATCGTCGTAACAGATAGGCATTACCCGCATCTTGTGTTATTATGTTTTGAAATCTGTATAGGGCGATAGTCTTTAGTGAGTTTTCTCGCCATAATCGCTCGAATGCCTGTCTCTGTGCTCTGATATGCGTAGAAAGAAAGAGACAGCCGGATGGCGATAACACGAGAATCGGCAACACCAATTTCATGTTCGCTCATAATATATTTCTAATGCAAGAAGGAAAGGGCAGATTTCTATGAATAGATAATACATCTTTAAAATTTTAAGATAAGGGAAAAAATCTACAATATTTGTATAGAAATACTCTTCTGAGAATCGTTTATTTGAAATTGGAAAAACAACGGAGGATTGAATTTTTAAAAAACCATGAAGACCGAGTAATAAGCTCAAAAACCGTTGCACACTCACACCCGGTCTAAAACCCGGAGAGGTGGAAACCCTAGCAAATTGACTCTATTGACGATTAGAACACACCTACAATCATATGAGTGCTATGTGCTTACTAATCTAACAATAGTTCTTATAGTGTATACAACAACAGACTTTATAAGCCTCCTCAAATTGAGCATCAACGCTTTTAGTAGACAACATTTGTATGGAAAAGGCTGTTTTTAGGTTTGGTTCGTCAATTATTGTTACGAAACTCTCTCTCGACGTTAAAACAATCCTTGAACTTCACAAACATTTTAAAAAAAGAATTGCCCAAATTGGTCAGACGTTGTTGAGATTATGCGCCTCTTACCAACACATTTTTCGATTCATTTCTATATTATCGATTTTATGATTACACTCTGATAAAACCGAAAATGATAAGCCCTGTCTTAATATATCCTATTGAACCAATGGACATCTTCATATACGATTTTATTTGGCAGTTGCTATGACGCGCTCTTTGAAGCGTTTGTTGAGATGATAAGAATTGTAGCCATACCAACGTTGAATTGGCCAAATATTTTTTGCCTATCTTGAACTGCGTATGCATAGTATAAAAGTATTGTAATGGCTACGGGGTAAAATTGATTTGTTCTATTAGACAAATCATCTTAGTAGGTCCTTTTTATGCTAATTTTATATACTATCATGTAACACAATGTGCAGAGAGAATCCGTGTTTTGTTCGGTCCGTTTCTACCGAAAAATACGTATTCCGTCGGCTTTAAGCGTGTCTCGTTGTCTAGTGAGTCGCTAAGCACCTCTTACAGTTTATCGTTTGCTCGTTAATCTTTTCCTGTTATTGATATCCTCGATATGACTTCCTGTATACAGCGAATTCTGCGAGGATTTTGGGAGGGATTGGTATCCAAACGGATTATTTCTCTTCTCTCGGTTGGCTTTCTTTTTTTACATAAAACCTGAAGAACAACTTTCTCAAAATTCGCTAAAAAATGATCTTCCAAATACTCTCCGGTGATATCGTTGTAGTGCTGCGTTCGGTAGAAGCTTCAAAGAATGGCGCTTGGCGCGTGTCACCTGTCTGTAGTGAGATACGTATTTTGTGGATCTTGGCAAGCAGTTCAAACTTTTCATACCTTAGACTTTATACTCATAATACTCTTAAGATATTCAGTTCTGTCCTTCCAAGGTAATTATCGTGTACTAATGACACGTAATTTTAATTATGCGCGAAAACTGACGGAATATTACGTTTCATGGTCGAATTGTGTATGCACTCTTTAGATTCATATACCTGCTGTAGTATGCACATACTAGTTGTTCACTGGAGTTGTGTGTGTAAGTCCATATTTATAGTTAATTTCTTGAATATGTGCCACAAACTCTCGGTCGTTTCATATGGATAGAACTGGTAACGTAAATGATATATAATGTGTGGAGAGTTGCGCATCACTGTGTAGTTGCACAAATCCAAGGTTCGTTGCTAGAAACTCATTGTTGTTTGTGTGAAAATAGCTAAGATATTCTCGCATTTCAGAAACTGCTCAACGGCCTGTTTAAGAAAATAGAAAGGTTCCAGAGTTGTTTTATCTAAATCTGTTGGAGTCGGGTTAGTGCCTAATTGCACCTCTTTAATATCGAAGAAGTTTAGGTTTAGGGGTATTTGTATTTGTTTTTTTTGTCAAACAATTATCAACATTTTGTGTATTTATGTGGTGAATGATTGTCTGCACCTTCATTTAACATTGCAGGCAGTCGTGCTGCAAGTGTGAGGACACTAGTATTGCTGAGTGAAAGATTGCTATCTCTCTAGAGCTTTGTTATGTGGAAAGTTTTGCAGAAAACAAAATATTTTCTCAGTAATAAAGCTACCAGAAAATTTGGGCGAATTTCAAAAGCGCTTAAACGCCAATTTGCTTGAAAACTTCTCCAAATGTTTCAAAGAAAACTTGCAATTAAAGACGAAGTTTTATTGCACTTTAATTCCCAGAGTAGAGAGAGTGATGTGCTCGGTCGTTATTAATTAAAAACCGAAAAAATTATTTTAAAAAATTGCATTTCTGCAGCGATATGAGGTGAGCGGGCGGCGTGGCAAGAGTAGTGGTATATGCGTATAGCTAGTGGAACCGAGGATAATAGAAACTAATACGCGAAAGTCTGTGCCATGTCCTTAGATATTAGCACAAGTGAGGCGATTCAAAATGCGAGGATGTGCCTTTGGCGTAGACACTAGAGTGATTCTTGTTACGAAGTGTGTCGAGAAGTGCGAACACGAGACAGGCGACGAACAGCCCGTCCGTTGCAAGGAGCTTGTCAGAAACGGGGCGTTGGACTGGGTTGAGCAGAAGAGGGTCAAGTAAGGAGCGAGGT
>BOPP01000122.1:413628-441823 GCA_017312745.1 Gryllus bimaculatus | reverse complement strand
TTCTCCGATAGCGTTCGTCCTTTTATAGTGTCCAGGATGCAGCAAGTGAATAGTGAATCGGACGTACGCATAGTGAAGCTACATTTCCACTCAAATGATCAGGGAAATTGGACAAAAACCGATCGAAATGGGGGTCCTTTGACCGCAGAAGCTGAAATACATTATTTTCAAAAGGAATTACTAATAAAATCAAATACTTAACAAAATACAAACCATAAACACTAATATATACTACCACTACAAACTTAACTTAACACCTGTAAATACATAATATATACTACGGAACACAATAAATACATACACATTAGCCCTCTAATAAAATGAATTTATTTATGAACTGAACTAATTCTATTTTTTCTTGTAAATTTCCCGGTCTGTTTCTCTACTATATGGTTATCTAATTTCAATACATTTAAATAATATTGCCTTATCAAATACATTCTATTGATTCAGTATGGCCCTCTTAACCAATAATATGATAAGCTTAAATTACAAAAAACGGAAATTATTTACAAATTCTCTCAAACATCTTATTTACAATTTAAGTGTAAGCTACCCCTTGGAAAACTGTCACCTCTTCCCTTGAAAGTATTCTTACTTCTTCACTTCGTTATTTTGCAGAACATTACAGAAGACGGTATTTCTGCCCCATGATCATCCTTTCCTTTGAATGGAAGGAATATGAGTCCTTCTTCACAATCAGTCGGCAAAGAACTTATTCTATACAGTCAACCACAAGCAGAGAAATTTTCCAGTACAAATCCTCTAAAATCGTTTCAATGTCCACGACATAGGGAGATAATCTAGGTTTGAAGATTGTTCTTACTGATGGGCAAAGTGCATATGGTCAAATTGGCACCTCAATGCACAGTTAAGGACATTCACTGTTGACACACTTGCATTAACTGACGTGAACTAACATTTAATATAGTTGTTCATCTTGTGAACACAATTCGCGAGCAGAAAGAGGAAATCTGCGTGATGCATCAGTAATAGCTTGTAAGCCCAGGCAATTTGCTGAACAGTAGGATTATTGTTGAATCCGCCCCTTTGCTCGTATGCAGCTGAAAAACATTTCCAGATGATCCTAGCTAAAACTTGTTATAGGCCCCCAATAATTACGCTGTAGCACCAGAAATAACAAACACACGCAAAAGTTACACACAAAACAGGCAAAAAACAAGCTGCCGGGTCCCAAAGTCACGTGACTTGCGGCCACCGCAGTGTTTTGGAAATCATAGAGTAGAGATATATAGTTGTAGAGGTTGATATAGTTGTATCTCTCCCTATGGGTGGAAACCTGCGCAGTAGGTCACGCGCACTCTAGTTGTACCTCTCCTCTATGATTTATTTACCGTGGCGAGAGCTACGAAGAATCATTCGTGCAACTTCCTTAAAATGTTGCATATTGAATTACAATTTACCATGGGTTCTATTATTTAATTGTACATTGAAAAGCTTCTTAAACTACAAAATTAAACTGCAGTTATGTTAAAAGTGACTCACTCATTTTTAAATATTCCAAGATGTAAAATGAGCAATCCATGCGTAAATATTAGATTTATTCAGTCAAAAAACAGTAGGGAGATTACCTTTTGCGCACGTTTTCTTTAGTTCCAGAATCCCTTTCGTCAATTTTAATCTATAAAATAGTGAATATGAGGTAAAAGTTTAACAAAATAAATAAAAATAAATATTTAAAATTAATTTTAAAAATAAATTTTTAAAATCACAAGACTAGCAATATTTGGGAAAAAATAGTAATTTTTCTTTTCTGAGTTAAGAAAAACTTATTTGCATCGGTACATGAATTGCAGTATGTGTTTTTCTGCCAATCTAACAAAATAGCAACTCGTCTTTACCTCTACTCTTACCATTAGAAGGCAAAAGGAGAATTCAACAAAAAACGTGCGCATAGTGAAGGCTACATTTACCGCTCCAAGAAGCAAAACAAGAGACCATCTCAGCATTGTTTTCATGGATCAGGGAAACTGGACAAACCTGCATCGAGATAGGGGTCATTGACCCGGAAGCTGAAGTACATTATTTGTTACAAATTTATATTTAAGTATTTTAAAAGAAATTATACAATACAAATGTTAAAACTAAAAAAAAAAATTTTTTTCCCAAAAAATTTTATTATTAAATTTTTTAATTTAAAATAACTATAAATTTAAATTAATAAAAATATATATATATATATATATATATATATATATGCTTTGTTAAAATAAACATTATTTTTCTTTTTGATAATCAGTATAGTCCCTAATTGTATAGAAACAGTTATGCAGTAGGAAAGATTTTACTTTTAACTTAAATTTGTGAACCGACTTCAACTGTTTAATGTCATCTGGCAGTGCGTTGTAAAGTAACGTACTTGTTTGTATTGTATGTGGATTTCTGATAGTGAGCTGTTGATACTGATACTTGATGAACCTGATTTTTACGACGTGTGTTGTAATTATAAATATCAGTACTGCATGAAAATATGTTCCCACCGTTAAGTAAGTCACATTTAACAAATATTACAGATTCGTAAATATATGGATAAGGCAGTGGTAAGATTCCAAGCTCAATAAAGAGAGGATTGCAAGGGTAATGCGGATGGCATTTTTCATTATTCGAATAATTTTCTTTTGGAATCTAAAAGTCTGAGTACTACACGATGAGTTTCCCCAGAATTTTATACCATATCTCAGGCGGGAATGTACATTTACAAAATACACGCAACGAGCTGCATGAAGGCTAACAGAATTTGATAAAATTCTGTATGCTTAACATAATGAACTTAATATAGTATTTAATTTTGCTATATGTACATTTCATTTGAGGTTTGACTGAATTGAGAGACCTAGAAATTTTGTTACCTGAACATGAGCTAATTGCATATTATTCATTTTCAATGAAGCATGCTGATTTGAAATGCAAACATGCATTGGAACTGCTTTTCGTTCATTAACTATTAATTTGTTATTACAAAAACAATTTGAAACTTCTAAAATCGTACTATTTATTGTTTCTATTTTACAAAGAACATTCGTGCCATCGGCAAACAGAATCGTTCTTACGTTTTTAATAGACGACGGCATATCGTTTATGAATAACAGAAAGATGATACGACCGAAGATCGAGCCTTGCGGAACCTCATATTTAATTGGTAAAGAATTGGAAAAATAAGTAAATAATGTCCTTTCGTGCCAGTACAGTATTTCTACTCTTTGAGATCGATGTTTAAGGTACGAGGTTATCCAAACTAGGGCGATACCACGAATTCCATTAGAAGGTAATTTTGATAGCAGAATGTTATGGTCAATAACTGTCAAAAGCTTTCGAAATATGTAAAAATATTCCAATGGGTGTTTCATTTTGGTCCATTGATGAAGCAACATCATTAAGAAAAAAAATGGTAGTTTCCGTAGATTTTGATTTTCTAAACCCGTGTTGTGAGACTGAAAACTCGTCGTTTTTCCTGAGAAAAGTTTCCATTCGCGTATAGAAAAGCCTCTCAAATATTTTAGAGAAACCCGACAAAAGAGAAATTGGTCGGTAATTTTGATATTTCATTAGGTGCTCCCTTTGTTTAAAAAAATGGCTTAATTTTGCTGTTTTGAAAAATATCTGAAAATATTTCTTGTGCATTAAAGAAGCATTGAAAATAGTGATTTACGGTGTATAAAGCAGGTACACAAGCTTTACAATAAACAATCCGGAAATTCATGTAAACCAGATACTTATAACAATCCACTTGGAAGAGCTCTTCGGATTAATTGGGCAGTTTGACATAAAATGTTATATTATTGATGATTTAAACGATTCATAAAGACATATTATGTTTGTTTCTTTCGAATTGTACTAAAAGTTGTATGATTTATGAAATATTAATTACATGTATCTGTTTTCTCGATATTTTGAAAGAGACGCCTAGAGATCTGCCTTCCACCAATCACAGCGCAGATACCGCCAGAATCTGTGAACGATTCAACGAATCGGTAGGAAAAGCAATCGTTCTACCGGCTCAATCAACAGCTGGAGCACCTCCGGATGATCCCTGCCTTGAAACGCCATTCTGTTCACTGTTGTAAACAACTGGGAATACCGCGACATTGAAAGATGTTGGAAGGACTGTATGGAAAGAGTCATAAGCTGTGTTGAGAACCCCATTATCTAAGAGTGTGATGTGATTATCATTCCTAGAACACTTTTGGGTTGTGCTTTCAAGTGTCAAGAACCGGTTTGAACTGATTAAAAGAAGCGATGATTTTGTGTCTAACGAATATTATTATACGTCCCTCGTGTTATAGGACATTTATCTTGAATCGACTGTCATTGTTTGGTAGGATAACTATGACTTGATGACCTGAGAATTGTAATTGTGTGTTGTAATTTTATGTTATTTTTAATACCGCGCATTTGAGCAATGATTAAAGTGACTGTGACAGATGAGGGGATACCAATGGTATGGAATTCTGAAGGTAGGTGTTGAAATGATGGAGTGAAGTTAAAAATTGACAAGGGTAACATTTCTTGTTTAATTTATTTTCTGGTAGACTGGATAAAGCTGAGGAATGAATATAGAATCCTTGGAAATTTATGTGGCTCTTTACCGGATGTCTCCTCCCAAGAACAATTTCATGGTTTGCCTTTAGTTCTTTTGCCATATGAAGCAACTCTGCTTCGTGAGAAAAAAATTGCTCGTTTGGTGCGATATCCATCTCTGGCAAGAGCTCCGGGAAAGGGTGTAAGGGAAGAATATGAAAAGTATTGCCAACGAATATGCGATGGTCAAGTAAGTTGAACATTTACAATTTCACTATAGTAATATTCATAGTATTTGAAACACTTTTTAAATAAAGTGAGGAAGCAGACTGTATAGTATAAAAGTAAAATTTATGTAATAAACAATGGTTCCAGTGTATATCAGAAAGTCAAGTGTTATCTCTCATCTCTGAATATTACACTGAGAGATATCAACTTGTATTTCATTTTATAATTCATTGATGTAATCCAGTGATCACTCATGACTGTATAAAATATCCAAGATTAATGCAATACAATGATTTTATTTTCACTGAAAAAAAAGTACTTTTATTCCTTGCCATTTAGTAAGAAATTATGAACGAGTTATGGAAACATGTACAATGTAAATAATTAGCAAAAAATATGTTTTAGAATTAGCATAGTTTAATTAATGTACATTCAAATTGTGGCAATAATGATTTTAGTTTCAAATCCCTTTTAAATGTTTTTTTTCACTGTTCGCTATCTAAAATGAAAGGAATAGAGGTTCAGGGCCGATGACTGGCTTAACATGTTTCTCTGAATAATCAGGATATATTTTTGTGTATTCTTTTGATTACATATCAAATTATGAGTATTGTTTCAGTAAAAACTTTTAAAAATCAATCATTTCTCACTACACTGACTCTTTTGTCCCTTTGAATGTGGGGCAACCTAAACCCGCATTGCACCCCAAGGACTTGGTCACAAAGTAATTATAGTTGGTGCTCATTTACATCAAACAAACCATAATACATAATATTTAATCATGGCTTGTATGCTGGACTGAATCAGTAACCTCTTATGGAATTAATTTGTTTTCATTAAAATACTGAAATTTTATTTAAAGGTAAATGCTTGTTAATTGGCAGGGTAATGGTAAGTTATGGGTCTTCCAAATTTCAATCCTCCTTTAAATTTCATTTTGACACTGTGTCTCGTGACCCTTTTTTAATCAAGAGTTGACCACGTCATTGGTCGCATATGACTTGTACCCAAATGCAGGGTGCAAATTGGCTACTTTCTTGAGAGAGTGACATTCAAAATTTTAGGAGGGATCGATCAGAAAGTGAAACGAACATTATATGCATCACAATTTGAATGAATCCTAATAATGCTCTCGTTTGTTCATTCGCTCTTGTCATGTAAAATATGGTGAATAAGATTGTTCAAATTTACTAAATATTTCAAAATTCCTTTGCATCTTAGTAGCCATCATAGTTTGAAACTTTCATATGAACTTATGTTGTTTTTTTTAACTTTGCAATAAGTCGAGTAGTATTTTGCTTATGTTAGTTTTACTAGTTTCCAAGATAAATGTGTACCACAAAATAATGAAAATGGTCATAAGCAGTCACTAATGGTTGCAGGGAAAACGGTCTCTCAAACCATATGGCTGTTAGAATATAGGAAAATGTGGATATTGAAAGAGGACATTAGGACTAATTTTACTATTTGCAGTAAATGAATTGGTGCCCTTTTCAGTGACAAAATGCTGGGCAGTTAACTTACTCGAAATCGCTGAAATTTTTACTTCTCTTATCATATTACTAACATCATGGATTTTGAAAGTGAAGTGTGGGTTGAATTTCCCAACATAATAGAACTAGTGAATATTTTGGAAGTATGAACATTTAATAGTCAAGATTGGAAAGGTGTATTTACAAGTTAATCTTATTCAGTGACTTACCATGAAGAAGAAGACTACTTTTAAAGTGCAGTGATGTCACGCAATTTGCATATTACGCCTTCAATCTATGTAATTAACATAAAATATCCTTGATTGTCCAACACATAATTTCCAAAGTAATTCGGATATTGTGGCATCCCTAGATTTACCAAGCCCATCTGCAATACATTGCGGATGAATTAAGCATATGGTCTTAGATTTACATGAAACATTGAGATATATTGTAAGCAGGCTATCAAGAGAATAAGCTTTTATTACAGCCACTCTTCTAAACAAATCTTTTCATCTCTCATATTTTATACTAGATTTGAACCCACTTCATTCAATTCTTTGCCATTATTGTTTTGTACCTCATTTGCTGTAAGGTTGACAGAGTGACATGAAAACTTTGATGTAAAGTTGATAGATTAGTAACAGATTTCTACAACTGAAGTATGCGTGGTGCCTAGAATCTCTGTATGTAAACTTCAGCCAAATGCTGTACTGTTTCTCCTTGCTTACCACTGTTTTCCAATTCTGTTAAAATGTCCTCTTTGTTTTAAATAATATTATTTTGTCATTTTGTACTATAACATTTTCGCTTGCTACCTGCTTTCTTGCTTTCCAGTTTCACATTTTGTCTTGTCACAGTTTGTCCAATAACAACTCTTCCGTTACTTTTCAATCATTAGTTCACAGCATCTGTTTCAGAAGTAAAATAGATATGAAACTGCAATTCATATCCTGACTAAGTGGCATGCATGAAAAACATTCATTCTTTTCTGAAATGAAAATTAATCTCTCCTTGTGATAAGATACTGAAACAACTCTCTGCCCTTCCTGTTTGAGTAGTGTTACTGCTCAAAATTGAGAAATTGTTAGGAGGTTGCTACCATTAAATACAAATTCATGTATGAAATGCTACTTGGTACTGCCATGGGACTAGGTATTACAGTAAAATCTGTTTAAAACGGAACCCTTATAAGCTGGAAACCTGCCTTAGTTGGAAAATTTCTCTGGCCTGTGAAGTTAAATGGCATTTTATACAGCATGGAAGGGCTTTTCATAACCTGCAGGGCAAAAACGTTTTATAGAACGGAATTCCTGTGAATTTAGTGCAGTTGCCAGTGAGACACGAGATGTTCATAATAATATGAATGTGTCTGCAAGTTTGTTTCAAATTCTTTATCTCTGTGACTCATGATTTAGTTATGGCAGCTGAACATTGAGGTATATAGGCGTCAGCTGTGAGTGTAGACAACCTTGGGGTCGCTTGTTTCTCAAAACATACGCCATAGGGGGTTTCCCTCTCTCCCGATTCTGAGTATGGGAAGGTGTATGGGCATGGCTTCTATTCACATGTCTCCTTGCCCATGTTGAAAATCATAACCCTTGGACCAGATAGGCATTGCTCAATGCCATGCGAGTGTCTCAGAAAGTTATAGTACTGGGTTGTGACGCATTGTGTGCTGAAAGAGTAATCAAGCTGTCCGAAATCAGCCAATAACGTGTGTATTTTTCAACTAAGATGATGTCACCAAAGAGTATTTAATATTCATTTATTGGTGATTTCTTCCACAAATACATTATATCTTAATGTATTTTCATAATTGTAATAAAGTCAAGTAATTTACTATTTTGAGGGCTGAAAAACAAAATCGCACATTCATATAATGGACAACCTTGCAGAAAATGGAAACCTTCCTAAACCAGATTTTTTTGTGTTCCAATCGATTCCACTTTAGACAGATTTTACTGTATCACCATCTTCATCTCCATCACAGAAAAATAATATTTCTTTTAAAGAATTAGAAATATGCATTTGCACTATGCTGGAATGCTGGATGGAAGCCATTGAAAGCATACTCATTTGAGTTTATGACTCATAAATCTTATAAACTGATGTGTTACTTTCTAAAGGTTATTTTAAAGGGTAAAAGATTAACAATGGTATATTGTGACCATATGCTAAAAGATTTGTGTACCATGTGCTAAAAGTCTTTTACCCTAGTTCTTATCATTAACATTTGTATTTTAAAAGCTGACTAGTTTTTAAAATGTGCAGGCAAAAAGCTAATTTCATTGCTATTAAAAATACGAATAATTCTGGAGGAGGAAATACGGGTATTGTATAGTGAAACTAGGAAATTTTGAAACATCTTTTGAAGAGTTTCCTTGATTAAGAGCCTATTAGCTCATAGTTTCTTTGCTGGAGATATGATTATGAGAACTGCCCCAGCTGATTCTATTCCCTATGAAAAATTTGTTGCAATTTCATGGCCTCAGAATGATGTAAATTATGTGACATTTTTTGTGAAAATGGTGTTAGGACAGTGTTCAAACCTTATATTGTTAGATCTACAGCCTATGAAAATAGTTTTCAATTCAGAATTTTAGAAAACCTTTTATAAATAAAGTGACTTTGCATTGTGTATATCATTATTATACATCTATGAACTTTCAAAATGCTCTTCTGTAAAATGTGCTCAAAACCTATAGAACTTCATTGTTCTGTAACCGTTAGAGTAAAACTGCAAGAAGATTTTTTAATTTATTTTTATTTTTTATTTTTTGAAACATCATAACAAATATTTTGCATTGTGTGCAACAAATTTGAACTTCGTGTCTTGCCGTGAGATGAAAGTACATGTTCTTTACTAAATCACACTAGCAGATTGCGAAAATGAAAAGATATGCCATGTATACCACTTTCGAGAAACTGGGATATGACTCAATAACAATACACGTGGATTTGGTAATGTATTAATTTATAAAACATGTAACAAAAGTATTTGTATTACAAAAATTGTATTAAATTATTTATATAATTAATTGTTTGTATTTCAAAACATAAAATGAAAACTGCACAAGAAAACTGAATAAACCTTGAAATGTATCTACAAGTTAGAAACTTTACCTAGAAAGTTTCAGTTTGTGGGTGGATGGTGATACTTCTTGTTAAAGCGTCCAGCAGTAATTAGCCAAAAGTTTTTATGATCATTTTCCTTGGCAGATGTACCTTGTTGAAATCATTCACCATGTTCGTCACTCACATTTCCAAGATTCGGTGGGAAGAAATCCAAATTGAAATGAATGAAATGTAGTTTGAGACATGTCGCAACCTTTAGCCTTGTAACAGTCCAGCATGTTTTCCGTTAGTTCCTTGAAATTCTCTGACATTGTTTCCCATGACATTGTTGCATACATCTTTCAATGCAAGCCAAGCTGCCTTCTGAATATCTATCAGCAACTGCACAAAGGTAATATCTTTTCTCGGATCTGAGGCCCAATGAAATTGCTTCTTTAATTTTTGCGGTACTAATCGCAGGAAATTTGTATAGTAAAAATTGAAAATCCTGGCCATTTTTGACCATTGGTTTCACAAATTTAATCATAAAGCCCAATTTCAGAAGGAGTGGTGGTAACAGCACACTGTCTTTGTCAACAAGGGATTTGTGCGATACATTTTTTCATTAGGATTGAAATTTTCTCTCAAACGCCACTGTTTGACTATGTAATGATCTTTCCTTGCCCAACTACCCAGTGACACAAGAAACAGCAATATTTTGTGTGATCAGTCTGCATTTCCAGAAGTAGTCTCAGAACTTTGGGAACACCAAAGATTTTTCATTTGAGAAGCCAGTTTACTTCAGGAGTAGCCTCATGGTCTCATAGATTTCCTTTAACTGAACAGAAAAGGCCACTGGTATCCAAGGTTTGTTGTTTCCTTTATGTAAGAGAATGGCTTTGAAACTAGTCTTTGAGCAATCTATAAATAGGTGCCATTCTTCCCGATTGTAAATCATCCCAAATTTTGTAAACAGCAATTTTGTAAGAGGCATGATTAAGTGGTCATTTTGAGAATGTAATGTAATGTTAGTGTTTGGTTGAAACAGGTTTTTCTTGATGATGAGACGCAAGAAATTCTGCTTGCCTCTTAAAAGATCTCTTACAAGATCATACAATTGTGCCTGCGACAATGACTGTGGTTGTAGCCATGCTGGAGATGGACGGTATTCGTGACATTCATGGTCTATCACTACCATAATTTGTTGCATCTTTCTTTTACCATTCCGTTGTTGGTTTTGGAATTGGAAGAGAATCAGACTGGAATTGGGCACATAGCAGATTCCAAATTGGGATAAGAAACTGTGTGCTGTACTTTCATTTACTTGTTAAACAAAAGTAGCAATCTGTAATATGGTTTCTAGATTCCCTCCACAATTGTGGTTGTGGATCCTTCCTTCTTTCTTTCCTTCCTTCCTTCCTTCTTTCCTTCCTTCTTCCTTCCTTCTTTCCTTCCTTCTTTCTTTCTTTCCTTCTTTCTTTCCTTCTTTCATTCCTTCCTTCTTTCTTTCTTTCCTTCCTTCCTTCTTTCCTTCCTTCTTTCTTTCCTTCTTTCATTCCTTCCTTCTTTCTTTCCTTCCTTCCTTCCTTCTTTCCTTCCTTGTTTCTTTCCTTCTTTCTTCCTTCCTTCTTTCCTTCCTTCCTTCTTTCCTTCCTTGTTTCTTTCCTTCTTTCTTCCTTCCTTCTTCCTTCCTTCTTTCTTCCTTCTTTCTTTCTTTCTTCCTTCCTTCCTTCCTTCCTTCCTTCCTTCCTTCCTTCCTTCCTTCCTTATTCCTTCCTTCCTTCCTTCCTATAAATGATAAAATACTTGTGCAAATGTAGTAAATTTCTTGATAAATTTTTTTTTTTAACCAGGCGGAAAAGAAATGCAACTAGACGTGCAATGTACTTCACTAAGGAGACTTTAATTATCTCTTCTGCGAATTAAGATAGATTATGTTGTTTGCATAAAAATCTCTTTTCATTCCAAGCACGCTTCTTCTGAGTTTTAACAAGAAAGTTAATGCAGGAAATGAGATATTGTTAATTTTAAATGCACATGAAAGTGCATATTTGAGGTTTTTTAGGATATATAAAATTTATCCCTAGTATTTTCCATTTGTTACACACATATGATACATGGTACTCATATATGATACATGGTACTCACATATGATACTTGGTACTCAAATTTCAACATATACAACAAATCCAAGCAGCTACAGTATAATATTATATTTATATACATTCTACATAAATTGTATTTATAAGTTACGCATCAAATACATATTTTGAGCAACAAAAGTGGATTAACAACTTTGATGCCTGTAGGCACCTGAAGGCACCTGAAAATTGCTGTCGATTTTTTAAAAATATTCCAGAAAGAATTTTTTAATAAGAAGTATAATTTATGTTCAAAAATTGGATGCGTATTTATTACTAAAATATAACTATAAATTTATTAATAATTTGTGTGGTCAATTTTTTCTACAGGAAATCAATTAATTTTTAAATTGTATATTTTGATGTATAGAAACAATATAAATTCATGACATATTCATGATAGTTGTGCTTACTTAATATTCTATCATTGTTCCACCTTTAATTCTTAAAATTACATACATTTTACACTAGAAAATACGAATGAAATAAGACATCTTCAAACAGATGATCAAAATTACATGTATTTAAATAAGTATAATTTTTAAAATGTATAATATGTATAATTTATATCGATGTAACATGACTCCTTTTCAATAATTGTAATAAAATAATTACTTATTTTGACTTATCACAAGTCATATAGTTGAAAGTATTATCAGCCTGTTAATAAATTACTTTGCAAGGAAAAAGAGGCTTTTTAAATGGTATTTTAGTCCAGCATTTTTGCCTCCCCTTAAATTTTTTCAATGTAGGCATGTACCACTCCTGCCTATTCATAAATCCACCCCTGGTGAGCAATACATATTCTTCAAAAGTGAATTGTTTAATACAAGCATACTGCATACAGCTTATCATACATTTTTATTAAAATTAATATTATTTAAACAAAGAATATAAATTATTTTTTATAAAAAAAACTTATCCCCCAAATCCCCCTGCCCCCAATGGAAGATCCAGAATCCCGCCTTTATCTCAAGATACTATGTGCATGTGAGTGATATATTATGCATGAAATATGTGGTGGTAATTTTATCAGCCTTATTGTACCCAATCGTACACTTTTGCAAATAAAAATATTGTTTAAAGATCAAGTTGTCAAGATTGATGTCATGTTCATGAGTGTTTTAATGTTCATGTGTTTTTATTTCACAGCTGACTACTTTAGTGAAAAAGCAGAGACAATCTGATATTAATGAAAGAAGTAAAGATGTGGAAGAGACAGAGGAAAATTCAGAGCTATTAAAGGTTACTAAAAGAACAAGAAAGAGGCGGAAAGACAGTGGTGATAGTTCTCATTCATCCTTGTTAAATCTTGCTATTGAGAAATTTGGTGAAGAAGAGCTAAAAAGAATTATCCTCTCCAATTCTTTGTGGGAGTGCAAACACCGTATCTAGTGAGTATCTAAATTAATATTCTCCATTAACTTTTCACTTTTTTTGAGATCTAATAATACTTGTGAAACCTGTGCAATTAAAATGCATGTGAAGTTTAAAGCCAAATCATTTCATTCCGTCCCCCCCCGCCCCTTCATCTATTCAGACATGAAAAGGAATGCTTTCTGCTAGGTGTATCCTCTTCCTAGTCTGGCTTGGATAACTGCTAGCCCCGGCCCACCCCGCCCCTTAGCGAACTCACTGTTCCTTGCCACTGTCCTTGCCCTATGTCGCCTTGACTGGCCCCGATACTACCAACCTTATCGTCAGGTTATGTGTGATATCCACAATGATTATCCTCAACATAAGTATTAATAGAATTATTTATTTTAATCTGCAAAGTTTATGAAACTAATTGTAGATATTTCTGAGTCTGAATATCAAAAAGATCTGGAATTTTGCAAATTGAAAGAGTGGTTGAACTTTATGTAATGAATATATACAGAGTTATGTTTTTGAGGAATCTCTCTGATGTTCCTGTTATGTTCTTTCATTCTAGTTTGAACTTTTTGACTAGTTTGGCATACATATTTGATTGCATTCAATACTGTATACAGCGTTAGATATATTTAAAGAAGTATAGTCTTGGACATTCCTGACCACAGTCTGTTTATTATGGGCTTTGTTCATTAATCTACAATAGTACTTCTCTTGAAAAATTTGTTATAATTTGAAATTAATTGTGGGAACAAAAGGTAATGATAAACAATTATTCTCAGTATTTTCATCTTTTGACATTGGTTTGAAATGTGACTCAGTCTTCATTTTCTTAAAGATAAATGTATCATTAATAGCATTAGGATAATTGTTTCTTAAAATAGCTTGAACTATTTGTAAGTTAAAGGGATGCAATTCCTTATCAGCTAACTTGACTGCACAATTTACTAGATTATAAATAATTTCAATGTTGGTTTTCTTACCATGTGAGTAGTAGTAATTAAGCACTTTGTCTTCAAATGTAGGTTTTCTAGATCAATTTGTTTTCATGTGATAGTGATTCCTAGTAAGGATAACATTTAAAAAATTGATTTTCTTATCTATTTCACTTTCAATGGTAAATTTCAGTTTAGGATGGAAGTTATTAAACTCTAAAAAGATATCATTGACTCTACCTTGCTGTAGAATAATAAACATATTGTCAACATTGCTAAGGTAAAACTTAACATGGAATTTAGATAAAATATGGGTTCTAGTTCCTGCACTATAATTTCAGAGAAAAAACTGCTTAATACACTCCCAAAAGGTGCAACGTCAGTCTATTTATTGATTAGATAGTAAATTAATTCCTTTAACATATTGTGTAGTCAGAATCCTCATTTTGTGGGTCCTTACCCTCCAAAAATCGAAAACGACAAAACTTTTGTTTACTTGCCCTCCAACACCTAGTCTGTTAAGCCAATTTTCTCCAAAATAACCCTGATAAACCCCGATAGACCAGGCCATGCGAGTTGGAAACAGGTATTTGGGTTTTTGGGGGGTGTACTTTACGTGAAGACTTAAATTATTTTGAACATTTTCTCAAAAGGCTCAATTTTTTCTTTAATCCCCCCAGTGGTAGATGTCGTACCTCGAGGATAAAAATAGGTAATTTCAAAGGAAATGATCACACTGATTCCAAAAACCATTATAAAAAGTTTCTATCATACAAAATTAAAAAAATATGAACATGTATTCAGTATTAGAAATAAACATAATCTTATACTAATTTTCCACATTGACACTCTGATTATATTACTACAAAATTTTATGAGCAGGCTTCATAAGAGATAAGAACAAGTTAAAAATGAATTAAGCATATTCATGCAATAATATGCAGTCATTAACATAGTTTGTTGGTATTCTACACAACATTGGTAGAGTGAATGACAATGATTTGAGTTTTCCATACAACCACAACCTAAGGTTCATTGTGACACAACACTGGTGAGCAGCCCACGCTTTGTCCTGATCACAAAAATGACAATCAAAATATAAAGAATACACAAGTTTTGTAATTTTTTTTCTTTTGAATTCTGGGTGTAAATCTTCTAGAGACGTAACTTATGTTAACAGGTTGATTTGTACACTTTCATTGTGAAATGCTTTGCATTCTATCACACTGATTCAGTTCAACAGATCATGTAGCAAATTTCGCTTTAAAGAACTCCCAGAACTGTAATGTATTTGAGGCACACTCAAACCAGACACGAACTTCTCGCGCACTGCGGGTAGAGTTCTGCATAACACCAGCGGACTCAGAATTTACCATCCAAATAATTGTATATGTTTGCTTGCAATAAGGTAAGGGGCTAAAATAATTTCTTTCAGTGTCATGCAGAAGAAAATATGAGGGTGCATGTGACTTATTTTTAAAACATTCAATAAGACCTATTTGTAATTGAGCGTGAGAATGTAGATGGCAAAATTCAAATAAAGAAGGTAAACTAGTGGTGCTACAGAATGGCACAGACTTTCCCATATTAGTTTCCTTTTTCCATTTGGTCTCTTCTAGCTATTCGGACTTACCACATACTCTCGCTGGCCTCTATGGCTGCCCAAAGTACATTTTTTAAAATTTTCTTAATTTTTCAATTTCCTAATAGTAGAACAGAAATATTTTAAGAATATTAAAAAACAGTAAAACCTAGTCCTAAATGGCAATGTTTTTTGAAAATTTTCGATCAGTTTTTAAATAACTGGTGTTTAAGCACAACTTTAAATTTCAAATTTGAAGCTGTTATCAGAAAATTACTGAGTTTTTGAAAAACTTCATTTGAAGCACATTAACTAACAAATACAATAGTGTTTACGAATTGCTGGAAATGTGCTTATTAATGGCATGAGAGATATTTAAAAAATCTACATTTGTGTAATTAAAAAAAAAATACATGTGTAATGTTTTAAAAAACAAAAATATTCCCCCAAATGAACTTTGTCATTTTTAACAGTGCAATTAGCACTACTCATTGGAAAAGTTTGAGGAAAAAGTTTGTAGCTATTTTTGAGAAAATGGCATTTAAGCATTTCTTAGAATGCGAAATTTTAAACTCATTTTAACAGAAAGCTGTTGAATTTTTTAAGTTTTATAAGACAATATTTAAAGCAAATGTACTCATAAATACATTAATGTGAACAAAGTGTTGCTAATGTAGATATTAAAGATGTGAGGGACAAGTGAAAAAAAAATTGTAATTTTTGTAAATTAAAAAAGAATAAGAGTAATAAGGTGTTAATGTTATTTTATAGAGAGAATTTAACATTATCCCTACCAACAGTTTAAAGAAAAAATTGGTGCAGTTTTCGAGAATGTAGTTTCTGTTATTTTTTAATATTGCACTTATTGAAGGCAATATTATATGAAAACAACTAAATTTGTCAACAAAATTTGTATGACTTGAACGAAAGAACTCATGAAGGAGAAAAAAATGTATTTAAGGAAAAACCTGTGTTCTCAATTTTGTAGCTGTAGGAAGTCGCCGAAAAAATTCAAACTTTTGCAATTAATGAAAATCTCGAGTTATCAATGAAATATGACGGAAGCCATCTTTATAAGTGTATATTTCATTCTTTTCTTACAAGAATTTTAAAGAAAAAATTTGGAGCCATTTTTGAAAAAAATTTGAAAATGTCCCAAAGTACCTTTTTTTGGTATCAGGGGATCCCAGAACACGTATTTCTGTTGAAATCTCGAAATTGATTTTCCGCAGCACTACATAACTTTCCATATACCATGTATATTACTCTGTATATGCATGTATATATGGGTAAGTAAAAATTAACTATCAGTTACTTCTCAGCAAACAAACTACTTGTTTTATCTGTGTGAGATATGTGGTGCATCTTCTGTTTTACTATTTACTTAAACCTTTTTCAGATGTTTAATTTTATTATATTTTACAGCTTATCCGTGGTTAAGAAAGGAAGATGCATGTTCTGTGAAATGGAGATACCCTTCGACTTCAGCAGAAAATCTTACTTTTAATGTTTTCAAAGATTTTTGGGAGAAGGGCTATTACATTTCCTCTGGCCATAAGTTTGGTGCTCACTTCATTGTTTACCCAGGTGAACATAATCTTTGAATTTTTAATTTCTGAAAACCATACTGGGGAAAAGTGTTCAGGCAGTTAGATGTTTCTTTTTCAATATGACATTAAATTGCTTTTTGAGGGGGGGACTGAGTGTAGTAATTAATTGTACTTTTGACAATCTTTATTTTTTATGAAAGCTTTTGTGTTAAATGAAAGCTTAAACTTTGTAAATGGTGGAAATAATTATTTTGCTCACTGTTGAAATAGGGGTTGATATAAAAGGTGTCTTTTCTGATGTTATACTTGTGGAAAATTTGATGATTAAAATTTAGATTACTTTAGATCATACTGATCAAATATTGCCAAGCAGAGACCATTGTTGATCTCTGGTCAGTGAAAAAGATTTGTTATCGAAGAAATTGAAATTACTTCATTGTATTTTTTGAAAGGTTTATTCTTGTTGCCAAGATGAGTGAATTATCTAAAAAGGAATTATTCCATTAACTTGTGATTTCAGGTGATCCATTTGTGTATTCTGCACATTTTCTGGTTATCTGCATTGAGAGAAATGCTGCAATTCGTCCCAGTGATGTTGCTGTTCTCTGTCGACTTGGTGATACCATGAATAAATCTGTTGTACTTGCATGTGAAACAAATGACAAGATTACTTATCAAACCTTAAAATGTAGTGTGTTGAGCAAATAAATTTTTTTATTCTTTGTGAAATGCATTTTAATTTATTGCTTAAAATGTAGATACAGGGGTTGGACAAAATGTTGTGAACACCATACAATATAGTCATTTTGCATGTTGGCGCTCTGTGGACATAAAAAATTCTGGAGCCTGACTGCATTGCACGGTTGATACGCCACGTTTTGAAGGTTATAGTGCAGTGTATTGTGTCCAGTGATGACCAGCTCATCTGTGGGGAAAATAGTGTTGCGGAGCGGTGTTGGTGGTTGGCATGTAGTTTCCTGAGGGGTTGATCACGTAAGTTGAACTGTTGACAGGAGTGAAGAGTTTCCATAGTGTCTGTTAAAATGGTGGTTTTTCACTGAGGGTCGTAGGTGGGTGGCCCGCTGTGTGGGTTGTTTAGTTTTGGTATAGTTGGTGATCGTATTGTTTCTGTACTTTCTATATGTTGTTCCTGTCTTTGTCAGCTTGCCTGAGGAATTTTTCCCATTCGTCGGTCCTGAATTGCTGTAGTAGTCTTGTGATTTCTCATTGTATTTTGTGGAAAGCTGCTTTGTCGGTTTCGTCTCTTGTTCTGTAGTCTTGTCTCTGTGCTTTTCGTCTTTCCTGAATTTTTTTCATTATTTCTGTGGGGGGTGGTTGGTGTTGGATTTTAGCGAGGTTGTTGGTTAAATTTATTTTGTATGCTTCTTTTGTTGGTAGGTGAATTTATTGGGAGCGATGTCATTGTCAGCTGGAGTTTTTAATTGTTGACTACTCAGTTGAAGTTTATGGGCCACTCGGCTTTTATATTCGCACCAGTTTGTGTTCATTATTTTATTACAGTGGGAGTATGGATATGCTCCGAGGTATAGGATGGGTAGGTGGTGTGATTGGGGTTCATTTAGAAGTGGAACTGTGGGAGACCAGCCAAACAAATGAATGACTAAATGTAAAATATCGTACGGGAGTGAATTTAAGGGTGGATGGGGCTGGAGGGAGGCCGAATTATGAGTGTTGGGAATTTACAATAAAATGTTTCAATGTATTCCCTGCTATTGAGTTTCAGTGACATCCCTATACAAAATTACAATCAGTAGTTGTACTGTAATTCTAATACAAAAGTAATATTTTGAAAGGTTTTCGTCTGTCTCACCACCCACATCTCTCTACAGCCAAAATCATGTTTTAATGTTAATTTTTTCGTCAACTTCAAATTTTATCGAACTGAAAAAATATGATAAATGAAGAAACAATTTATACTATCATAAAAGCTTTTGATAGTATGGCTCAGGCCCAAAGTCAAACAAAATATTTAAAAAAAAATATTTTAAACTATTCAGAACTGTGGAACAGGCTCGAAAAAATCATAAAAGTTTCTCTTAAAACATATCGAGAATTTTTTCCAGATTTTATTGGCTGCTGGGCTGCAATTAAAAAAATTAACACTACCCATCTTTAAATCACCTTAACTTTAAATATACTTTGAAAATGATTGCAACAGTTTCGTGCATTTATTTTAGTGATTATTCTTCATTGGTATACACTGTTGTAGCAGCTAATGATATTTTGACTTTAGAATGTAAATACGAATGATCATTTTTAAACTTTCTTATCCTTTGTAAGACGATAGTTAAGGCTAAATGTCCCGACACTAGTACAATTTGTAGCCACCACGTGGCAGCACCAAAATAAGTAAAATTTACTTTACCGATAACGTCTGAACCAATGGCTCGATTTTCGATCTGTTAACGGCATTTGACGCCTTCTTAAAATAGAATTTACGCGAATATGACCTTTTTCCAAAAATCTAACAAAAACCCGAATTTGAAATTAGTTCTCAAACTTCCGAGAACAAATTTAAAAATGTGGGCTTATACCGCGATGGCGACATGCTTCCTGAATCCAACGCCGTGACAATCGTGCAAATCGGACGCAAAGGAGTGTCGTAAAGTGAAATTTACGAAAACACCTCCCCCCCCCACTTCCTCTTCTGCGCCGTTGCGTCGCCCACCCGCCCGTTGTGGGCCCTCTGTCAGCGCGGTGGCACGGCCAGGCCCGGCGGTTAAAGCGGTGCTACGTCTAAGATTAATTTTTAGCTCTGAAAATAATTCAGCAATTAAAAACTATCAGTATCCTTTTTTAGCTTTATGGGTACTGGCCTGCGATGATGCAGTTATGCTCGTATTAACAAATAACAAAGTTGACACCCTTATGATCATCTTCTTCTCCTCTACTCCAAGGATGGGTTCATGACCTTTTCTGACTTCTACCAATTTCATTTCTATAACGATCTGCCTCTGTGTATTCTACCTCGCGTTCTACACATAAACGCTTGCTTTAGAATGCGTGTCAGTCCCATGTATCGCAGTCATTCGTCCCTTCACTCCCTGAAGTCAGAAAGATAGTATTTTGCCATTGATTGCTTGAAAAATTTATTTTCATCCTATTTCGCGTCGCGCTTCTGGCCTGTAGTTCTATGGCGAGAGAGACAACTCGCATAGTCGAGGCTTGCGAGCACAACCGCGTGGGTGGACAAATGAGCATCAGCACGAAGATTTCATTCGTTATGGAATCCCGCCAAGCGATTTTCGTCGCTAACTTATATACCGCTAGTTCACGTGACTGTGCCTCCCGCGCTGAAGAATGGCCGGTCGGCAAACACATTCGTTAATTTGTTTTGGCCGTGTACAACGAATTCCGCGAGCTGCGCCCAGACTAACGCCCGCACTCGGGCACTTGAACCGCAACACCTGCACTTGGCCCGAGCTTCCCAACCGTTTGTTCTGTGTACAGACCGTATCATTCTATTCATCACTATTCAATTATAATTGAACTAAAAATATAGGAATATTTTGTTTCTCTAAGAAAATCACAATGTGTGTTTGTGTGTGTGTGAGAGAGAGAGAGAGAGAGAGAGAGAGAGAGAGTGTGTGTGTGTGTTATTTGGCTGTAATAGATCGAAAATGAAAACTGTAATAATTATTAACGAAATATGTAACGTAATTTTATCCTTTACTTTACGAGATCAAGTCGTACAAAGAGAAATATCAAGATTGTAGGAAGATAAACCATGGAACTCTACAATATACCGATGTCGCAGAAATCCTGGTTTCAGCGTGATTATCCCTTCTCCCTTGCAGTCAAGCAAGCAGTATATTTTCTGGAACTTTTGGATTTTTTTCATCTAGATCTAACTCTGTTAAACTCGTTATATTATTTTAAAAATATTTAAAATGACCAACTGGCCACATGTCATACGTTTCAAGAAGTGCATATAATGTTTTTCCGTAAATGCCATCACTTTGGTCTTTGTATTTGAAATGTTTAAATAATATCCTTTGTGATTGTGATGAAATTAATAAACAGACTTTGTAAATTGTCTTATCTTTTAGCATCAAAATTATTTTAGTATGAAAGTTCATAAATATCACGCAATCACGTTTCGGTCGTTTAGGAATGTACATTTAGGCCGCACATTTTTCCAGCATGTTATCTTCAGATGCAAAAAGACGAACAACAGTGAGAACTGTTGGGTAGCTATAAATAATCTGACGGACGGACAGTCGGCCTGACGGACTAAAGGTCTGTTGGACGAACGGATTAACGGACGGACGGAAAGACTGACTGACAAACTAGTCACAATAATCAAAATAGCTATAATACTCAGAATAGTCAGATCGAAATGTTGGACGGATCCGCCAGTTGATCGACTTGTTGGGTCGATCCCCTACTTGATCGATTTGCTGGGTCGATCCCCTTTGTGATCGACTTGCTAGGTCGACTTACTTGGAACTGGGACTTACGCGATCGACCTACTGTGTGGAACCCTCACTTGATCGACGTGCTGGGTCGATCCCTCACTCGACTTGCAGGGTCGATCCTTCACTTGATCGACTTGCAGGGTCGATCCTTCACTTGATCGACTTGCAGGATCGATCCTTCAACTGATCGACTTGCTAGGTCCATCGTTCACTTGATCGACGTGCTGGGTCGATCCCTCACTTCATCGACTTGCTGGGTCATCCTCCACTTCTCGACTTGCTGGGTCGATCCATCACTTGATCGGCTTGCTGGGTCGATTCCTCACTTGATCGACTTGCTGGGTCGATCGCTCACTTGAACGACTTGCTGGGTATGGGTGATCGACTCAAGTAATCAAGTGGGTGATTCGACCAGAGTTGATCAAGTCGATCGTGATGCGGAGAATCGACCAGAAAGTGATCAAGTGATTGGGTTCGAACCCGGCTATGTCTATCAAATAAGTCCCAGTCCCAAGTAAGTGACCCAGTAAGTCGAACCTAGCAAGGCGTCAAATACGCGATCGACCCAGCAAGTTCGATCACTGGCGGATCCGTCCAACAAAGACCCGATCTGACTATCCCTGAAGTTATATAACTATTTTGATTATTGTGACTAGTTTGTCAGTCAGTCTTTCCGTCCGTCCTTATCCGTTGTCCGACAGGCCTTTGTACCGTGCAGGCGACTATCCGGCTGCGTCGGGCCGACTGTCCGTCGTCGGGCCACTGCGTCCGTCAGACCGACATCCGTCCGGCCGACTGTCCGTCATTCAGGCGACAGTCCGTCCGGTCAGGCGGTCGGCCTTCGGGCGACCGTCCGCTTATTTATAGCTACCCAACAGTATCTCCACTGTTGTTCGTCTTTTTGCATCTGGAAGATAACATGCTGGAAAATGTGCGGCACATTTCCTAAGAACCGAACGTGATTGCGTTTGATATTTATGAACTTTCATTACAATAATGTTCGATGCGAAAAGCATAAGATAATTTTTTACAAATTCTGTTTATTAATTTCATAACGAATCACAAAGGATATTATTTTAAAACATTTCAAATACAAAGACCAAAAGTGATGGCATTTAACGGAAAAAATTATATGCACTTTTTTGAAAGTATGACATGTGGCCAGCTTGGTCATTTAAATATTTTAAATATATACCTGTTTAACAGAGAGATCTAGATGAAAAAATCCAAAAGTTCAGAAAATATACTGCTCGACCCGCAAGGGAGAAGGGATAACACGCTAAACAGGATTGTTCTGAGACATCGGTATATTGTAAAGTTCCATGGTTAATCTTCTCTCTCCCCTCCTCCTCTCTCTCTCTCTCCTCTCTCGACCGCAAGGGAGAAGGGATTAATCACGCTGAAACCGCGATTTCTCAGACATCGGTATATTGCTAGATTCCCGATGGTTAATCTTTCTCCTCTCCCCCTCCCTCATCTTCTTCCTTCCCTCTCTCTCTCCCTGCCTCTCATCTCTCTCCCTCACTCTCTCCTCCCTCTCTCTCTCCCTTCCCTCTCTCTCTCACTCACACACCATTGAGATTTTCGTAGAGAAAACAAAATATTCCTATATTTTTTAGTTCAAGTATTAATGGATAGTTATATAAGAACAGTCTGTACACGGAGCAAACGGTTGGAAGGTGGCAATTGTTGCGGTTCAAGTCTCGAGAGCGGGCGTTAGTATGGCGCAGCTCTCGGAATGACCTAGAAGTGGGAATTCGTTGGTACACGGCCAAAAACAAATTAATGAATGTGTTCTGCCGACCGGCCATTCTTCCAGCGGCGGGAGGCTGTCCGTGAAAACTAGCGGTATATATGTTAGCGGCGAAAAAATCGACTTGCCCCTGGCGAGATTCGAATAACGAATGGAAATCTTTCGTGTGCTCATTTTGTCCACCCAGCGGGGTTGTGTCGCAAGCTCGACTGCGAGTTGTCTCTTTCGGCATAGGACTACAGGCCAGAGCGCGACGCGAAATTAACGATGAAAATTAATTTTTCAAGCAATCCATGCAAAATTACTTCCTCTTCTGACTTCAGAGAGTTGAAGGGAGAGATGACTCGATACATGGACTGACACGCATTCTAAAGCAAGCGGTTTATGTGTAGACAGCGAGGTAGAAGACACAGAGGCAGATCGTTATAGGAGAATGGAAATCGGTAGAAGCAGAACAGGTCATGAACCCATCCTTGGGTAGAGGAGAGAAGATCATAAGGGTGTCAACTCTGTTATTTGTTAATACGAGCATACTGGCGTCATCGCGGCCAGTACCATTAAAGCTAAAAAGATACTGATATTTTTTAATTGCTGAATTATTTTCAGAGGCTTTAAAAAATTAGATCTTCAGACCCGCTGCGCTCTTTAAACCGCCGGGGCCTGGCCGTGCCACCGCGTGAAGAGGAGCCCACAACGAGGCGGGTGGTGACGCATACGACGCAGAAAGGGGAAGTGAGGGGGGAGGGCGAGGGTGTTTTCGTAAAAATTTCACTTCTACAACCACTCTATTCGACCGATTTGCATGTTGTCACGGCCGTTGGATTCAGAAGCATGGTCGCCATCGCGCTATTAAGCCCACATTTTTTATTTGTTCTCGGAAGTTTGAGAAACTAATTTTCAATCTCGCGTTCTGTTAGTTTTTGGAAACAGGTTCATTCATAGCGTAAATTCTATTTTTAAAAGGCGTCAAATGCCGTTTACGATCCGAATCGAGCATTGGTTCAGCGTTATCGGTGTAAAGTAAATTTTTACTTATCTTCGGTGCTGCCAGGTGGCTACAAATTGTACTAGTGTTCGGGAACATTTGGCCTTAAAACTATCGTCTTAACAAAGGATAAGAAAGTTTAAAATGAAAATTCGTATTTACATTCTTTAAAGTCAAATAGTCATTAGCTGCTACAACAGATGTATACCAATGAAGGAATAATCACTAAAATAAATGGCCACAAACTGTCCTGCACATTGCATTTCAAAGTATATTTAAAGTTAGGTGATTAAAAGATGGGTACAGTCGAAATTTTTTTTATTGCAGCCCAGCAGCCAATAAAATCTGGAAAAGTTTCTTCAATATGTTTTAAGAGAACTTTTATCATTTTTTCGAGCCTTGTTCCACAGTTCTAGGATAGTGTCCAATTTATATATATATATATATATATATATATATATATATATATATATATATATATATATATACATATACATATAATATATATACATATATATAGTGTATATATATAATATAATATAGCATAATATACACATACAGTATTGATTAACACATACAATATATATATATATTATAGATTATTATTATATAGTATATTATATTATAATATACACATATATATATACATCCACACAGTGGCGCCCACCTTACCTACGACCCTTCAGTGAAAAACCACTATTTTACAGACACTACGGAACTTCTTCACTCCTGTCAACAGGTTAACCTTACGCTGATTCAACCCCTCAGGAAACTACATGCCAACCACCAAACACCGCTCCAGCAACACTATTTTTTCCCGCAAATGAGCTGGTCATCACTGGACACAACACACTGCACTTACCTGCCTACAATACATGCACTATACCTTCAAAACGTTGTGTCAATATTCAACCGCTGCAACGGCAGTCAGGTTGCAGAAATTTTTTTATGTCCACAGAGCGCCAACATGCAGAATGACTATATTGTATGGCTGTTCACAACCATGTTTGTCCAACCTGTATTACATTTTAATCAATAAATTAAAATGCATTTCACAAAGTAAAAAATTTATTTGCTCAAACACCACTACATTTTTAAGGTTTGATAAGTAATTTCTTGTCATTTGTTTCACATGCAAGTACAACAGATTGTATTCATGGTATCACAAGTCGCAGAGAACCAGCAACATCACTGGGACGAATTGCAGCATTTCTCTCAAATGCAGATAACCAGAAAATGTGCAAGAAATACACAATGGATCACCTGAAATCAAAGTGTAATGGATAATATCCTTTTGATAATTCACTCATCTTGGCAACAGAATAAACTTTCAAAAATACATAAGTAATTTTTCAATTTCTTTGATAACAAATCTTTTTCACTGACCAGAGATTCAAACCAATGGTCTCTGCTTGGCAATATTTGTCAGTTGATTAAAGAAATCTAAATTTAATCATCAAATTTTCCACATAGTATTAAATAGAAAGACACCTTTTATTATCAACCCCTATTTCAACAGTGAGCAAAATAATTATTATCCACCATTTACAAAGTTTAAGCTTTCATTTAACACAAAAGCTTTTATAAAAATAAAGATTGTCAAATGACAATTAATTACTACACTCGTCCCCCCATCAAAAGCAATTTAATGTCATATGAAAAGAAACATCTAACTGCCTGGAAACACTTTCCCCAAGTATGGTTTTCAGAATTAAAAATTCAAAGATTACTGTTCACCTGGAGTAAACAATGAGTGAGCACCAAACTTAATGCCAGAGGAAATGTAATAGCCTTCTCCCAAAAATCTTTGAAAACATAAAAGTAAGATTTTCGGCTGAAGTCGAAGGGTATCTCCATTTTCACGACATTGCATCATCCTTTCTTAACCACGGGATAGCTTGTAAAATATTAATAATTAAACATCTGAAAGGTTTAAGTAATTAGTAAAACCAGAAGACTGCACCACATTATCTCACCACAGATAAAAAAGTAGTTGTTTGCTGAGAAGTAACTGATAGTTAATTTTTACGTTACCCTATATACATGCATATACAGAGTAATATACATGGTATATGGAAAGTTATGTAGTTGCATGCGGAAAATCAATTTCGAGAGATTTCAAACAGAATACGTGTTTCTGGTATCCCCTGATACCAAAAAAGGTACTTTGGGACATTTTTCAAATTTTTTTTCAAAATGGCTCCAAATTTTTTCTTTTTTAAATTCTTGTAAAGAAAAGAATAAATACTACACTTATAAATGGCTTCTTCAATTTCATTGATAATCGCAGATTTTCATTAATTGCGAACAGTTGTGAATTTTTTTCGGCGACTTCCTACAGCTACAAAATGAGAACACAGGGTTTTTCCTTAAATAGCATTTTTTTCTCCTTCATGAGTTACTTTCGTTCAAGTCATACAATTTGTTGAAAATTTAGTTGTTTTCATATAAGATTGCCTTTCAATAGTGCAATATAAAAAAATAACCCAGAAATACTTCTCGAAAACTGCACAATTTTTTCTTTTAAACTGTTTGGTAGGATAATGTTAATTCTTCTAATAAAATAACCATTAACACCTTATTACTCATATTCTTTTTTTAATTTTACAAAATTACATTTTGTTTTCATTGTCCTCACATTTCTTTAATATTTTACAGATTAGCCAACCATTTGTTCACCCTATGTATTTATGAGTACATTTGTTTAAATATTGTCTTATAAAACTTTCAAAATTCAAAAAGTTTCTGTTCAAAATGAGGTTTAAATTTCACATTCTGAGATATGCTTAAATTTGCCATTTTTCTCAAAAAATAGCCCAAATTTTTCCGTGCAACTTTTCCAATGAGTTAGTGCTAATTGCACCTGTTAAAAAATGACAAAGTTTATTTGGGAATATTTTTGTTTTTTAAACATTACACATGTATTTTATTTTTTAATTACACCAAATGTAGATTTTTTAAATATTCTTTCATGCCACATTAATAAGCACATTTCAGCAATTCGTAAACATATTGTATTTTAGTTAGTTAATGTGCATCAAATGAAGATTTCTCAAAAACTCTAGTAATTTTCTGATGACAGCTTCAAAATTGAAATTTAAAAGGTTGTGCTTAAAACACAGTTAATTTAAAAAGCTGATCGAAAATTGTTCAAAAAAACATTCGCCATTTAGGACTGGTTTTACTGTTTTTTAATATTCTTAAAATATCTGTTTACTTTAGGAATTGAAAAATAAGAAATTTTAAAAATGCTACTTTGGCAGCCATAGAAGGCCAGCGAGACTATGTGGTAAGTCGAATAGCTAGAGAGACCAATGAAAAAAGGTACTATATGGGAAGTCTGTGCCTTCTAGTAGCACACTAGTTTACCCTCTTTAATTGATTTTGCCATCTACATTCTCACGCTCAATACAAATAGGTCTTATTGAATGTTTTAAAAATTAAGTCACTGCACCCTTCATATTTTCTTCGCATGACACTTTTGAAAGAAATTATTGAGCCCCTTAACCTTATTGCAAGGAAAACAATATTGACAATTATTTGGAATGTAGATTCTGAAGTCCGCTGGTTTAATGCAGAACTTCTACCCGCCACGTGCGCGAGAAGTTCGTGTCTGGTTTGCGTGTGCCTTCAAATTACATTACAGTTCTGGGATTCTTTAAAAGCGAAAATTTTTTGCTACATGATCTGGTTGAACTGAATCAGTGTGATAGAAATGCAAAGCATTCACCAATGAATGTACAATCAACCTGTTAACATAAAGTTACGTTCTCTAGGAGATTTACACCCAGAATTCAAAGAAAAAAAAATTACAAAAACAGAGTATTCTGTATATTTTGGTTGATTGTCAATTTTGTGATCAGGACAAAACCGTAGGGCTGACTCACAGTGGTTGTGGGTCACTTCAACGCTTAGGTTGTCGGTTGTATGGGTAAAAACTCAAATCATTGATCATTCACTCTACCAATGTTGTAGATAGAATACCACAAACTTATGTTAATGGACTGCATATATTGCATGATATGCCTTAATTCCATTTATGTTAAACTTGTTTTATCTTTTTGAAGCAGGGCTCATAAATTTGTCAGTATTATAATCAGATGTGGAAATTAGTATAAGATATATGTTTATTTATCTCTCTCT